>JABCMJ010006027.1:0-13202 GCA_014822125.1 Arbutus unedo
CGATATACGAGGTGTATTACGGTGCCAACACATACTCCTCGAGTTCCACAGACCAGGTAGCCGCCCTACCCGAAAGCTCCGCTCTTCTTAAGACGGTGCTGAGGGGATGTTTGGTTGGTAGTCAATCGTATGGGCTAAAAAATAATGCTGTAATTTTCTAGAGGCTACTACACTAAGGGGAGGTACCTTATTTCAGAATCGAGCAGTGTCTTGCTCACATAGTAGATGGGCGTCTGTTGGCCATCCCTGCTTTTCAACAGTATTGCACTCACCGCATGCTCAGACACAACAAGATATAATGTCAAGATATCTCCCTTCTCGGGGGTGATGATTAGTGGTGGATTTGCTAAGTAGTTCTTGATTTCATGGAAGGCTGTCTCACATTCTTCTCCCCATGAGTACTTAGACTACTTCCTTAGTAATTAAAAAAACGGCCGACACCGGTCAGATGATCAGCTAATGAATCTGTTAAGCGCAGCCACCATCCTTGTCAATCTTTGTACTTCTTTCACAGTCTGGGGACTTTGTAGGTTTTGTAATGCGATGATTTGATCAGGGTTGGTAACTAGATGCCCAAGAAACTTCCCCGAACGCACATTTTGAGGCGTTTAGCTTGAGCTTGAACTTCCGGAGCACTTTGAAGGTGTTGCACAGATCGGTGATGTGGGTCTCGGCTTCCTCAGACTTGACAACCATATCATCAATATATACCTCCATGTTATTTCCAAGCAAATCCTTAAACATAAGTGTGGCTAATCTTTGGTAGGTGGCTCCTACGTTCCTTGGGCCAAACGGCATCACTTTGTAACAGAATAAATCCCGTGGAGTTATGAACGATGTTTTTCTTGATCTGGCTCATACATGACAATCTGATGATATCCTCGGTATGCATCCAAAAAGCTCATGCGCTAATATCCGGCAGTCGCATCCACTAACTGATCTATCTTTGGTAGCGGGAAGCTATCCTTGGGACAGGCTTTATTTAGGTTTGTGAAGTCAACGCATATCCTCCATTTGCCGTTTTTCTTTCTAACCACCACAGTATTTGACAACCACTCGGGGTAGTAAACCTCTCTGATGGCTCCAGCTTCTAGTAGCCAATCCATCTCTTCATTACGACATTAGTGTGTTGAACTGCCGACCTTCTACGTTTTTGCATCACCGATTTGTGGGTAGGATCCACATTTAAATGATGGCAGACAATATCCAGGCTCACCCTAGGCATCTCTTGTGGCGCCCATGCGAATACGTCAATTTATTCCTGAAGAACCTGGACCAGAATTTTCTCGTCTTGTTCAGATAACTCTTCACCGATCAGAAAATACCTCTCGGGGTCTGTCTCATGTGCCGGTATTTGCTTGAGTTTTTCGACAACCCGATCGGCTGGATTACGCCCGATATCCTCTATCGTCGGCCGATCTGGAACCTCTATAGATTTTACGTGTTCAGCTTTGGGTTTGCATTTTATGGAAGTGACATAACAACTCCTCGCCGTCGTTTGATTCCCTCGAACACATTTGATCCCTTTCTTGTCAGGGAATTTCAAAATCTGGTGATATGTAGAGGGGATTGCTCCTAACCAATGGAGCCAAGTTCTTCCTACAATTGTGTTATAAGCCGATGGCACATCCACAACTAAGAAGTCGATGTCCAGAGTGACCCTTCCTGCTCGTACAGGAATAGTGATGGATCCCAGAGGCCAGACTGCTTCGGCGCTGAATCCTATGAGTGGGATGTTGGCTTTCTGCAGATTTGTCTTATCAAGTTTGAGCTTCTTGAAAGCATCATAATATAGAATTTCTGTTGAATTGCCCTGGTCAATTAGGATTCTCTCCATGTTGAAGGTGCCGAGTAGCAGCGTAATTACCAACGCATCATTATGAGGGTAGGTTATGCCCTCTAAATCTTTTTCTGAAAAGGATATCACCGTATCTATTTTTATCTCGGGCTCTTTCCCTTTCTGCCCGAGATGCTGAACGTGATGCGCGTACCCATCACGGCGTCTTTGGAGACGACCCTCCCTCCTATCCTGGATGGGTGTTGCGGCATGTATGACATGGATGGTGCCGGTTGCCATTGCCTCTTCCTCGGAAGATTCTGTCTCCATTGGTTCCGGCTGAGCCTTTGGTTGCCCCTGATCGTCCATAAACCGTTGAAGGTGCCCGGCTTCAACTAGTTCCTCTAGGAGCCGTTTAAGGGCCTTGCACTTATCTGTGATATGACCATTATTTCAGTGATAACTATACCAATCTTTGCTTGGGTCACACCCCACGGGTTCTCCCCCCGAAGCTGCCGTCCATCTCTAAAAGGGCTCATTTTTCAATGGCCAGATTAATTTGAATATTGGAGTATTGAAAACTGTCCGAATTGCTCTATACTCCTAGGGGCCAGGCAGTTTGCATTCTTTGACCACTTGCGTCACTTTGGTCTTTGGCCTCTTTGTTACTGGTTCAACTACATTGCTCCTACGCACTTTGCTGGCGGGGTGATTCGTGTCTCGGCGGATCTCGTCTTCAAACTTGGTGTACTTTTCCACCCTTCCCATTAGCTCAACAATGGTGTTGAGAGGATCAATTGTCAAGGATTCCCTCAGTCGTACTCAAGATGATAGCCCCAACCTAAAAGACTTTACAACTTAGGCCTTTGAGCAGTCCCCGATCTCATTGTAGGTTGCCCAGTACCTACTCGCGTATTACCGAAGGTCCTCATCGGATCTTTTCCTTAAAGCCAAGAGTATATTCACATACTTCTTCTGTGCTCAATTGGCCACGAATCGCTTGAGGAACTAGTCTGCCAGTTGCCTCCAGTTGGTGATAGATCTCGGGGGGAGGGCCTAAAACCAGTTCAAGACTGTTTCCCCCAAACTCAAGGAAAAAACCTTGCAGTATAGGCTATCATGGCCTACATAGATCATCATGGAGTTCACGAACCCTTTGATGTGAGTCATTGGATCCGTTCTTCCATTATAAATTGTCAATTTTGGAGGGACAAACTTTCTGGGTAAGTCCTCTATTTCTATCTGGACTGATAGTGGCGACACTACTAGCTGCTGCAACTCCTTGTGATTTTCATCATCTTCTGGGCGATTTAACCCCAATTACTGATTCAACCAAGCCCTCATGTCGAGAATCTGATCACCCGGGGGTATGACTGGGACGGCTTCCGTCGAGTTAAAGTTCGCAGCCATACCTGCCCGCTGGTTCAACCAATCTCGCATATAGGGGAGCGGTTGCATTGGAGGCAGTCCGCCCAGGTTCGAAAGAGCTTCAACTTGCTGCTCCACTCCTCGGGGTCTTTGAACTCGTTCTCGTCGGCTATCCCGTCATGATGAGTCAGTCTGGGAATGTTCATCTCGTCCCGATACCGACTGTCAAGCAGAATCTTTCTACTTGTGGAGATCTCGATTCTCTGTTTCCATGCAGTGTATATAACACCTCATTTCTTTAATTTCCTGGTCTCGCCTTCGGACTCGATCAATGTTACTGTTTTCCTCATCTCGGAGAGTCCCGTCATGAGTTTGGGATCCTCTCCCTCCCTTATTCCGGGTTTGTGTTTGAAATTTATCCCTGGTTCTAGACCGCTCCACTTCTCAAGGAGGATTAGGATGCTGCTCTTGCGGAATCAACGGCAATGTGGCCTATGGCGGGGGAGTCACTGGCGAAGCAACTAGTGGCGGAATAGTAAGAGGCAGTGCCTGTCCTCCAGGCTGCCCCCCAACTAGCTTTGGGGGTAGGACCCTCGAAACTTCTTTCCTGGGTCCCCTTGATTTCTGGGAAATTGGAGGAGGAGATCTTGACCTGGCTCTCCCCTCGTGCTCTTTCCCCTGATCTCTCTTGGGTGTTTCAGCTATGAGTTTTTAGCTTTCCCACAGACGACGCCAATTATAGATGGGTAGATTTTCTCAATCAAGATGGAAAGCTAATCTCTCAATATCCAGCAAAAACAATGCTCTCAATTTGGGTGGACCTGTGATCTGGAAAATAATAGATCGTCAAAGAGCCCTCTGCCGCTTTGGCAGAAAGACACTCTGATGATTAAGTCAAGCAAGAGCTCACAGGATGAACAATAACTCAAACCAATATTCTATATTAGTAAGCGAAATTATGCACTAGTTCGAACGTACCATTTTTGCTGATTTGGAGCTTTATTTATAGACCTTTCTTTAATCCTAATTCTCTTAGGATTATGATTGGAGTAAAGTGTCTTCTGATTGGCCACTAATGAGATAACTATCTATCAAGCAATTATCTTCTATCATTAGAGTTTCATTCAATTAATACGTATTCCGACTTATACGGGATTCTGTCTTATCTCGGGATGACAGTCACTCGTCGTCTTTTTCGGGTCGATGGTATTTTGGACCGCCCTTCTCAGGTCGGCAAGACGTTAGGCCACCTTTCTCAATTCGACTAATTTCCAATTCACTAATCTCAGGTCGGCTAATCGTATGTTCAACCTTCTCGGCTTGAATAATGTATGGATAACCCTTCTCAGTTCAGCCATACCATCACGTGATCGACACGTGTGCCCTCATGTACCCTCTATCTGGTGCTAAACTAAATCTCTAGTTGAGGAGGATAAATGTATTTTATCAATTACATTTTTGCCCTCGTCAGTTATGTTTTTAGCTCATAAAGATGAAACTTTTCCCTCTTTTCAAAATCTGATCAAAAACTTTAAAATGAGAAGGTTATTGTAATCTCTAGCATTTTCACGGATCTTGGCAGAGAACTTGAAAATGCTTTATTTGAAAAATATTGTGACGATGATGGTAGTGATCATAACTTCTCGGCTCCTAGGACTCCTCAACAAAATATTATTGTTGAAAGGAAAAATAGGACCCTTGAGGAGATGACAAGAACCATGCTTCGTAAAAATTCTCTACCAGAGTACTTTTGGGCCGAAGTCATCAAAATCACTTGTTATGTTTTGAACTGAGTTTTAATTCGACCAGTCCTCAAAAAGACACCTTATGAGCTATGAATGATGAAAACCCCAACATTGGCTAGTTTCATTCATTTGGAAAAGTTCATTTGGAAAAATTTGATTCAAAATCCAGTAAGGGTATTTTTATTGGTTACTCTTTATCTAGTAAAGCATATAGAATTTTTAACAAGCGTACTTTACTAGTTGGGGAATCTATTAATGTTTCTTTTCATGAATCTAATCTTATCTTTTCAAATATTATTATTGATGATAATGTAGAAATTAAAAAGGTAATTCAAGATCTCACCCTTGATGAACCAAAAGATGAGAACAAACAAGTAACCAGTCAAGTTAAGATTGATGATCAAGATCTTATAGGAGACAATCTTCCAAAGGAGTGGAAGTTTGTTAAAAAGTCACCCCAAGGATTTGATTCTTGGAGATCCATCAAAAGGTATATTTACTCGTTCATCTCTCAAAAATATTTGTGGTAATTACCTTTTGTTTATGAAATAGTGCCTAAGACTTTAATTGAAGCTGAAAATAATAAAAATTGAAATCTAACCATGCAAGAGGAACTAAATCAATTAGAAACAAATAATATTTGGACGTTAGTTCCTTGGCTGTAAAATAACATGGTTATTGGAACAAAATGGGATTATCTAGAACCAAACTTGATTAAGATAACATCATTGTTAGAATAAGGGTAGACTAGTAGCGCAAGCTTATAATCAAGAGGAAGACATTGACTGTAACGAAACATTTGCACCCATAGGTAGATTAGAAGTCATTCGCATGTTTCTTGCATTTGCATGTTTCAAAAAATTTCAATCTTTACCAAATGGATGCTTAAAAGTGTATTTTTTAATGGTTATATCAATGAGGAAGTTCATGTCAAACAACCTTTGGGTTTTGAAAATCAATGTTGAGCACACCTTAATGCTTAAATATGTAGCTTAACATACTCATCGTATATCTATTTGCGTCATAATTTCAATGAATTGCATGATATTGCACGAAAGGTTGTTGTTTTTCCCGTTTCAGGTTTTTCCGAGTAGAATGAGCGAAATTGAGAGCTATCGGCAAGTCCCGAGACCCGTAATCAAAGTAAAAAGTCTTATGTAGTCCAAGGGAGAGGTTATGGAAGCTCAGAATGGGAAATTATAAGCCAGAAGCAAAAATTGAGATTTTGAGCTAAAAACGGAAAGAAGGTTTTCCTACTAGTAGGTCATCCTATAAAAACCCAAAAAATTGCACTTCCTACCAGTAGGCCCACTACTAAGATTCAATAAAAGCTTCTCCTATCGGTAGGTAATACCTTCCTACCAGTAGGTCGCAGTCTAACGCACATTTAATGCAGTTTTTGGCACTTTGTGATATAACACTATTTGGGATATCTGGTTCTACAACTTTTGTTGTGCAAGAGGAGTGAAAGGAGTTATTTGGGCTTTATTTTGGTCTCCTTTGGCCTTATATTAGCATGTATATGGGAGAAAGAGAAGATCTAGACTTACACAATTTTTATGCTTTCATTTTTAGCTTGGATTCTAGAGAGCTTCTCTCTCTAAGCTCTTCTTTGTTCTTCATTTTTTTCCTGAAGTTCTTGAGTAAGTGTAAGCTATTTGACTCATTAAATTCTTGAGTTTCATTGGTAAGTTTGATTCACTCTATCTTAGTTGTAGCCATGTTTAGCTTGTATTTCTATATCTCTTTTATCCTTGTTAAAAGCATGAGTAGCTAAGTTTATTTAGACTAGATCTAAAAAGGAAGCACACCTAAAAACTAATGTTTACCAATATCTCCTAAGAAATTTTCAAGCTTGTTTATGGATTCAAATGAGTTCTTATCTTTAGAAACAAAAATGAAGTGTTAAGCTTTTGCTTAGTTATTGCCATAGTCTTGGTATATCTAATACTTAAACCTATGACCTCCCTATTTTGGAATTAGTATTCTTGCACTTGATTGAATTCGGAAACACATTTTTCATTTTAACAAGAGTAAATTTCATTGAAAAATCCCCGATCGGAATCCTTGTTCGAAATCTAGGTTGAGTTATACAAAGAAGATATTGTGTAAACGGAAGTTTAGGGTGAACCAAATCCGAAGATTTAGCCTATTCCTTAATTATTATTACATTTTCCTCATTAGTTTTAGCTTAGTTATCACTCAAACCCAACAAACTTTGAGGTTGACAACCGAAACGTCGAAAATAATCAAATTTGTGAAGTCTTTTAACTAACTACTTTTCCCCGTGGATCGATACTTCAGACTCTTCACTATACCTCTTTTAAATCTTTAAGAGAAATCTTATTTTATAAAATTAAACCTTGACCTTGGCCGGCACTCTAACGACGCACTCTAACGACGCACTTTTGCCGGCCGGTCAATTACACTAATCCCGATCATGTTTATAAATTGACGAAAGAACTTTATAGATTGAAACAATCACCTCACGCTTATCAACTAAGTCAAATACACCAAGGAGCTAATCAAGAAATTTGGCGTGGAAGGATCTAAGGCTATGAGCACACCAACAGACATCAACAAAGCTTGACAAAGATGAGCATGGTAAAAATATCAACAAAAAGATGTATCGAAATATGATCAGCTCTCTACTTTATCTCACGACAAGTAGATCGAACTTTATGTTTAGTGTATGCATGTTTGCTAGATTTTAATTGTCTTAATGAATCACATTTAGTTTCCATTAAACACATTTTTTTGATGTCTTATTAGCACTTATGATTTGAGACTATTTTACTCGCGTGGTGTGGATTTTAACTTAGTAGGGTATTCTGATGCCAATTTTGGAGAATTTAAAGTTGACCACAAGAGCACTAGTGGTACATGTCAATTTGTGAAAGACCAATAACTAAATCTTTTCTAATAAGTTTTAAAATAGCATCCATGTAAGCATGTCCAAGATGTCCATGTCATAGCCAACTACTATGACTCATGGCTGAAAAATATTTTATATTCGCATAGCCTAAGTCATTTAAATCAATAATGTAAACATTCTCGAATGCTTAGACTTTTCAAAAATATCATGATTTTCTCTATCTCGTAACTGACTAATACTCAGGAGATTATGTTTTAAACTATCAATAAGCAAAAGTTTTTCAATAGTAGGAAAGAGAAATTTACCTACACTTCTTATGTCGATGATTTTCCCTTTGCTATTTTCTCCAAATGTCACATAACTGCCATCTTTGGGCGTGGGAGATTTGAATGTCTAGGAGTCGCTCATCATGTGCCTTGAGCAACTACTATCAAGATACCATTTTTCTTCTTTAGGAATAGATGTGAGGCATACCTACAATCACATGCTTAAGTCTTGATCTTTAGTACCCAAATGACATTGGGTCCACAAATGTTAGTGTTGAGAGCTTGGTTCTTTGGAATTCAAATCTTTTTCTTTCCAAAGTAAGCATTTTCTTTAAAGGACATCCAATTAGACATCATTTTAATCGTGATCATGTTCAAAGGAGGATATTGAGTTTTCTTTTGTAAACACCAATCAATAATTGATGGATATTTTTACAAAACCCTTGGAGAAGTACCATTTTGCTTTAGTAGAAGAGAACTTGAACTGTCTAATCAAATATGAGCTATTTGGGATTTCAAAATTTTTTAAGGCCTCTTGTATTTGTTGTATATAAGTGAGGTATAGTTATTATCATATTGCGAGTATTCTACTCCTACAAAAATTTCATCTTTTGACCAGTTTGCTAACCCTTGTTATCTTTCATCCAACTGCCAATTTTTACTTTGACCGGCAGTCTAGGCGAATGACTAGCTGGTCAACTGGGAAGATGACTGGTCACCCACTAGTTCGCATCTTGCAACATTTTAATCTCGAACTAAGGTTTTTTGTTCATTCTACCTTCTGTCTTTTTCCTCCTCTGCTGAACTCTTTCTCTCTCTAATCGAACCCCTACCCTTGATTTCTATCCTTCCCCTCTCATCTTCTCCCTCTTTTTAGGTTTTCTCTAAAATCTAATCTCCAAAATTCGAAATCTCTCATATCTGTCCACCATGGCTAACCCTAAATGTCCAAAGCATTAGAAGCCAACTCAATGAGGTGGATCTAGTTGAGCTCCAACTTATGATGCTACGTTGTTCACTTAACCTCTCACTCAATGTACATGGTCTTGGAGTCAAAATCGTCCCATTCTTACCGGACGAGATGTTCAAGTTTCTGAAACTTATGCTCCTTATATTGTTGAACTGATAAAAGTAATGGGTTGGGATTTGCTTTTGAATCCCCCCTCAAAAGTTTACCCAATTTTGGTTAAACTTTTTTATAACAATCTCTCAATCGTGCTTAATGAGAATGAGTTCACTCTTCAATCATATACGTCAAGGGTACCTACATCACCCTTAATATCACTACTGTTTTTGTCTGCTTGGTTACTGAACTCAGATCTGTCAAAGCCTACATCCAATTGAATACTGAGCTAACCCAACTTGCTAATTTTCATGAAATCCTTGAGGTTGTGACTATTGGTCATACTATAGTCGGTGGAATTAAAAGCCCTGAACTTAAACCCGAGTTCCGTCTCCTTCACTCTCTCCTTGGTGAAAATGTGACTCCTAAGGGTGACCATTTTGATGTAATCTCTCCTATGTAGCTATTCATCCTACTACATTGCATTCACACCCATACTGACCTTGATCTTGCCTATATCTTTCTTTGGGAAATGGTTGTTGTGCTTTCTGATGTTCAGAAAGAACTTCCTTTTGGAGCCTTTCTCACTGCAAGTTTCAAAAAGGTTGACGTCCCTCTTTGAGGTGAATCCTCCACTGGTCACAACAAGCGTCCTATTAATGAATTTACTGTCAACCATGGCCTCAATGTTGTTCCTCCAGCACCCATTGTCCCTCCTTCTGCTCCCGATGGTGGTGGTGTCGTCCCTCCTCCTCAATTGTCCCTTGATTTCTTTGGCAATGTTATGACGTCGTTAGGAAACATCCAAGCCTCTCAGGACTCGTTGGTCAATCAATTCTCGCTCTTTTCACTCTCTCAAAATCAACATTTTCACGCTCAAGATTGTCGTTTCGACCAACTCGATCATCACGTCTCCTGTCTTTAGCAAGAGCAATAACACTTCTTTGAGTACTATCAACACGACCATCTGGACTTTGCTTTTTATCCTCCATATCAGCCATATCACCCTCCATCCCCACCCAAGGAGTGATGATGCTTCATGATGATTTTCCCCGCACTCGCTTTGGTTTTAGTGATGTCATAGAGGGAGAAATAGTTGGCAACGGATGTTATCTTATTTTTATTTATTTATTTTTTGTTGTATTTTAAGAACTTATTTAAGTTGCACTTGTTTTGTTTTTATGGGTGATACCCACTTGAAGTTTTAATCCTCAAATCCATTCAATCAACTTAAGTCCGAACTTCAATAAGTCATTACAAGGTAAATGATCCTCCCCTCGTCTTTAATTTGTGTTTTGGATCAAAGCCATAAGCTTTACGAAGTTTTAATGGTAGATAACTAGTTTTTTTTTTCTTTTTTGGGAACGACTACGATCTTGACTAGTCACCCCTAGACCCTGACCGATCACCCTTATGTTCAGTTATGCTAAAATTTCATATCCTGACTAGTCACCCCTGGCACCCTGTTCGGTCACCCTTACAATCTTTTATACTTTTCATATTCTGGTGACCTAACCGACCACCCCTGACACCGTGACCGACCTTTACAATTTGTTATATTTTCTCATATCCTGATTGGTCACCCCTGACACCCTGACTGGTGACCTTTACAATCTATTTCATTTGGTATTTCATATCTTGACTGATCACCACTGACACTTTGACCGGTCATCCTTAGAATCTGTTGCATTTTGTATTTCAACACTGACCGATCCCCTCTGGCACCCTGACCAGTCACTCTTACAATCTGTTGCATTTTGTATTTCAACCATGACTGGTCACTCCTGACTAGTCACCCTTAGGAACTGTTCATAATTTCCCTTGGCCTCCAACATGAACTTTGACATATCTACTTAGACCCCTTAAATAAGACTTAAACCATGACTTGTTATCTTTGTATACATCATTCAAGGTCTGTTAATAAGACGTAACACAAACCATGCATACACATGAATTGAAATCCCATTATTTCTCTGCATAATGATATGATTCAATTTATTGCCTCATATGCTTAATTAAATATCCATTATGCTTATTATGCTATCGTTAGTATTGCTTGATGATGAAAACCTGACTAGAATAATTAGTCAATCAAAAACTTGGAGTCTAGGAAGCGATAAGTTGATGTTGGACATGATAACTCACGAGACTTTGAACGAAATTTGAATTTTGAAAAAATCACCAAACACATAGATTAAGAAATGTTTTCGCACATTTGGAGTTGCGTTTAGGATGTCTTTAACCATGATATAACTTGAGTCAAACTATGATTGGTACCATGAGGTGTCTTTAGCCCAACTGCGTCTTGAGCCAACTTATGTTGTGAGCTGTCATGTATTGAACTAAGTTATTTTGTAAGTCGGATTATGTTCGTAAGTCGTGTTTTGTCCTTTAAAACAAAATTAAGTGTTATCGAAGGAAGTAGAAATTTTGATGTCGGGTACGATGTATGAGAAGCATAACGGTCAGGAGCATAATAGTTTGGAACATGCCGTACGGAAGCTAATATTAGGAACGTTGGTGGTCGGGAACATGATTTAACATAGGGCTCACAACCATATCAGACGTGAACATCATAACACTAAAATATGATTTTGACTAGAGGAAATGCTTGTGTCTACCCAAAATTTGGGGATTAGAAATTGCTTTTGACATGTGCGAGATTGTCAGACACTTGTGTCAGAAACTTAGAAATTGTACATAGACGTTGATTTGAAAAGAAATTATCACTTGTGTCATACTCTGATTTTATTTGTGCGTTTACTTGTTTACTACATTCGCTAATTATTATTAGCTCATATCATGATCATGCATACTCTGATTTTATTTTTGTGTTTACTTGTTTACTACATTCGCTAATTATTATTAGCTCATATCATAATCATGCATACTCTGATCTGTTGCATAAATTGGGAAGTACGAGTAGAATATATTTGTTGAGCTTTAGTGCTCATGATGCAATTTTCTTGCCCTTGACTTTTCATGGTAAGTGTCGAAGACAATGCAGATGAATCCGACTCTCAAGCCGTTAAAGATAGTGTTCCCGAGGAAGACCAGATTACACCCTGATTTATATAGATTTATTTTAGCTTTGTATTTTCAAATTTCGACTGTAATTTTCATTTTTCAGTAACTATAATTCGAACTTTATCGATTATGAAATGAAAAATCATTTTTATTTTGTTAATTTTTCTTAAATTAACGTCTTCGAAAATTCGGAGCGTTACAGGTTTATTATTATTTTATGTTGTTTGTAGTAAGATAGCACTCGTGGTTAGAGAATAATGTTTCATGTAGCGATAAAAGTATTTTAAATATTGGTTCTTTTGCAGATTTAAACCAAAACCAATATTAAATTCTTTTTGTGATCAAGTAAAATCTCTCTCTCTCTGACTATGAGTCTTATTGTATTACAAGAAAAATAAAATAATAATCCATTTATTGGCCAAAATACTCGAAATACTTATATGAAGAAGTAAAATATGGAATACTTAAATCCTCAAAGACTTAGTTACAGTTTAGTTCACTAATCTTTAGACAACTTATTGAGAACATAATTTTTTGATCTGCTTCTGGGAATTGAAAAAGGATTAAAGTGATAAGAAATGAAAATAGAGGGGAGGATAAATGTAAACGGGCATTTTGTCTCACAAGAACAAGTTTTTCTCTGAACTTATATGGGGAGTAGTTGGTCTCATTTAATAACCATTTGCATGGGCCTCAAGGGCACTACCTACTAACAAAAATCTTCGTAATAAGTGTGTAGAGGTCTATAAATGTGTACTACAATCTATGAAATCAATATCAAAGTTTTTTGTTTTTTTTTTTCTTTTTTCTGTAGATAGGTAATATTTAATTTATCATAGATTTTTATTTACCATTCAATGTACGATAAGCATTTAGTAGAAGGCTCGACACTCTTTTAACACAAATAAAAGCCCCTATTAAGAAACAAAATAATACCATAATTATTCTGGTGAAAGGTAGCAAGACAGAATTGCTTCCACACAACTACCACCCACCTTTTGATCAGATAAAAATAAATATATATATATATATATATATATATATATATATATATATATATATATATATATACACACAAAAA
>JABCMJ010006034.1:0-28733 GCA_014822125.1 Arbutus unedo
ATTTGCACAAGTATACACTTATTTACCATTATGATGTCCATGGAATTTTCGTGAGAGAAGATTTACCAACTCGATCATATTCTGTTAGAATTAGGTCGTTATGCTGTTTGGATAATCTTGCTATGTGAAGGAAATAAATTTGTGTGGAGATCCTGCTTGTTCTGCTGTGTTAATAAAAATCTGATTAGTTCATTTTATAGTCGTTATGCTGCTAAATTTATTTTCAGAACTTGTGTATTTAATTTTGGCAAAACCTAGAGTCATACGTTAGGGACACTGGACCGGATGCCACTTGTGACATGACAGCGGAGGGTGTCAAAGCGTGCATTGTATTCGGATAATGTGTAGAAACACTAAGGAACGTTAAAGGAAAGAGTAAAATTGATTTGGCCCGTGGTGGCTGTTTGATTCGGGTTTTAACCCCTGTGTTTGTGGCGTAATTATGCCAAGTTGATTATAAGGTCCCCAACTAGAAGGAGTTGGAGACGGTTGGAGGTGACTTCGGGACATCTGCGATGGCAGCTTCGGACCTGAGGGGGTGGCGACTAGTGTCTTGTGCGTCCTTGAACCGATAAGGAGAAGCGGTTAAGGTTCATTATGATTGAGCCTGGTGAAGCCACGTTCATGGGATCTAGATAGGGTGAAGTAGGTATTCACTTGAGTGGATGGTAGAAGGTCTCTGTCTTGCCGGATCAATATTCAATCAGGCACACAATCTTAGACTATGGGCTCTTGGTAGATAAGAACTAGTCAATATCAACCGATTGCCTATACTAGTAATTAAATGGTAGGATTGGATTCCCGAGGTGGTAAATCGTAGAAACTTAAATACAATATTCATAACGAATCTATGTATTTATTTATGCTACTTTATACTTTGTTATTTAATGTGATTATTATATTTATCAAATTGTATACTTCTTGGATTAGTGTTTCGAGTATATTTTTCGCTGAGTATTCTATACTCATGGAGCAATTTTTTTACCCTTGGCATTCATGCCAAATGAAGAAGTGTAGGAAGAGAAGCAACCCGAGCTGGAAGAGCCGGGCTTTGGATCTAAAGATCGTGACAACACATGAAGACTTTATTCTTTGATGCTCTATTATATTATTTTCAATTCACAATATAAATCCCAAAAGGGTATTTTAATAATTTTTGTCAAACTTTCGTAAATAATGTTTTATTTTAAAATTCACACTTATGAATTAGTGTTTTAATTATGTTTTATTCGAAGTAAATGAATTAAAAGATTTTAATTAATATTTTGAGAAATTTGGTCTTTACAAAATTCTAAAAAGACAAAAATAATTAAATAACAGTTTTTTGTGTTTATTTGTCATCTTTAGTGATATTTTTAAATTTTTGGACATAATTTTATATTTTTTTCAATTTGTTTCATCGAGATAGACCAATAATTTATTGAAAATTGAGGTCAAAATAATAAATGCGAAAAAATTTGAATAGAGACAAAAAAATATTCAAAAAAAAAAAAGTTAGGCCAAACAAGGTTTGATGATATTGTTTGGAAATGGTATATATGGGCTCTATTTATAGACATTCCTTGAGTTCCTTCGGAAAATTAATGTACAAATTTGGTAAAAAATATTTTTTTTTGGTAAATTACTTTAGTAGTATTTCAAGTTTGGATTTATCTCATTTTGATCTCTACCATTTAAAATAGATTGATTTTGATCTTCAATTTTATTTTTTGCTCCAATTAAGTCTAATAGTTAACGGCCATTTATTTTTTAGGCCGAAAAGTCAAATGTTGACTTTTGTTAGGGATATTTTGGTAACTTCAATTTTTTAATTATTTTTTTGCACCTCTCTCTCTCACCACTCACTCACACACTCTCTCTCTCTCTCTCTCTCTCTCTCAAATCACTGTAAATATATACACACACACATATATTCGTATATATATATACACACACACACACTCTCTATATCCCCCCTAAATAGACCCAATTGAACGAACTAGAGTGGAATATACCCAACAGACAACCCAATGCTACCCACAATAGGAACGTCGTCGATAGAGCCTCCTCAATCACCTCGATCCAACTCCAGAAACTCCTTCCGCCACCATCCGAACTCACAATGGTGGATGAATTGCTGCACAGAAGCAGAGGCAGTGATTGGGCCGATCTTCGTGATGGAATGAGATGCGGTGAGAGTGAATTTGAGGTGATAGTAGTCTGGTATGATGAGAAGAGATTGAAATTGATGAAGGAGAAAGCAGGAGATGAGGTAGGTCAAAAATGGTATTGATGTTGGGGAGGTGGGTTTTGTGGGAGAGGTTGTGATTGGTGTAGAAATGTAGCATCTTTTTCCATGGAAGGTTGAAAGTGAAGATTGCATCCTGCTTGAGAGCTGGGCTTTGACTTTGCCATCTACTACTGCGTACTGTGCTGCTTCGGGGTTTGTCTGTTTAATCCCCCACTCTCTCAGTTGAAAACGAGCTCAAAGCAAGTGCTTGAACAGTACTACTTCGCAACCCATGAGGCTAACGGAGTCTCCCTCCGTATTGTCGCCGAACCTCTCCACCAGCTCCCAGAACACGGGGTCTATTTAAGAGAGAGAAAGTGTGTGTATATATGTCTCTCTCTGTGTGTGTGTATTTACGGTGACTATTTTAGAGAAAGTGTGTGTGTTTGTGAGTGAGTGAGTGGTGAGAGACAGAGGGGGTACTAAAAAGTGATTTAAAAATTGAAGTTATCAAAATACTCCTAACATATAAGTTAGCATTTGATTTTTCTTCCAAAAAAAAGTAAACGGCGTTAACGATTGAACTTAATTAGAGAAAAAATTAAAATTAAAGGTAAAAATCAAATCATTTTAAATGGTAAGAATCAAAGTGAGACTAAGTCCAAATTTAAGATACCACTAAAGTAATTTATCCTTATTTTTTAGCAGCAAATTTGTCCATATTTGATCATTTGATTCATTCTAATAGATCTCTAATTCTCAACGTTATTTATGACTAAGATGATAATGAATTAAGTTGATTGGATTTTTGAGTGACAGAGATTTGTCTAGTATCTTTTTCTTTTCTTTTTAAAAAGAAAAACTCAATTTTCGTTTAGTATTTTGAGTGGCATTATATTCTTTTTACTAATGAGATAATGTATTAAGAGTTGGTACAAAGTTTGTAATAGATTGTATATTTTAAATTCTCATCTTTTGTATCTCAAAGAATTTCACTATGGGGTTAAAGGGAAATCTCAATCCGCACTGAAAATTGCTCAAATAAAAACAAAGTTCACCACTAGATTAGGTGCAAGCCCTCTCATCCTCGTTGGGTAGTCTCAAATGGACAAAATCGGGAATTGAGTACGCGATCTTAATCATGTCCAGGTCATGGACGGTCAAAATGGAGACAAAGCGCTTGGCAGCAAAAGGCTGACTTTATGAGTCAGAATCTAGGTCCACTGGGCGCGAAGGAGTCCTGTCTAAGTCTCTCGCTCACATCAGTAAGGCAAGAGCAAAGAGAGACCAAAAAGCCTCAATGAGTTAATATCTTTCGGTCCAATGGATAGGGGCAAGGTCAGAAGAATTCTCCAAGGAATGCTAGAAGAAAGCATACAGACAGGTAAGATAGGAGGAATGAGAGAGGGGGCAAGAAAGTAAGGGGAGCACAGTTGATCGGAAGAGGAGAACGGGAAAGTTCCCAAAGTATGGGGTTTTCTTTTAAAATCTATTTGCGAAACAGGAAAAGACGTGTGAATTTGGGCTACAGGGAGTAATTGGGATGGATGGTGGCAATGGGGCAACATCACTCCCCACGCGCGAACAATTACAGGAAAAATCGACACAATTCTCGAAACACGCAGGCAGCTTGCCCTAGAGTGGTACAACCGTCTCATTGGGAAGCACGCATATGTGCATTAAATGGACTCAAGACCAACCGCTTGGTCGGCACGGCCAGCTAATTGATATCATTGGCCTATTAGGCTCAACCTAGACTTCTTTGGGGCAAGCCTGACATGTGCAGGACAGGGAAGCCATTGCTCGGACATCCAACTCTACTCGTTAAGCAAAATCAAGCTTAGCACTTCGTCCCACAGATTGACGCGAGATTCAGGGGCCATCCCCCCGAAGAAGGAAGCATGGATGGATATTACGGCTGACAAGCCGCCCTAGATCGCTCACTTTCCTAAAGCTCTGAGGAGTCTTTAAAAGGGTAAGGCAAGGTTCGTAAACGCCATTTGAACTTATCTACATTAAAGAATAATTCATTCCTAATATCGTTTTCTAACTTAGTTGTAGAAATGGTCCACGACCGAACCACCACCCCTCATTTACCGGACTTGTGTGCAGGAACTCAAAAGTTGGAAGTCGATTGAGGTTGCCGGTGTGGTTCATTTTGTGACTCATTATAAGTTTAATGATGATCAGAATTTTTTAAATTATTAAGAACATCAAAAATATTAAAAAATTATATGAATTGTATACTAATAAATATATTCTTTGAACATATTTATCTTTCAAACAATAGGTTCAATTAAAATAAATATGTTAAAATAATGTATCTATAGGTATTCTATTAACATTTTTTTTTGGATATGATTGGTGTTCTTAATGAATTTTAAGAGTGACAATTTTGATTATTAAAATGGACGGAATTCATATCGAAAGATAAACTCTAACTTGACTATTAATGAATCATAGTTTTTAGTGGACGGAATTCATATCAAAGTATTTGTGAATAGTAATTTGAAAATTAAATAAACTTCTAATTATAAAATTATAAAATTATAAACCTTTAAATTAAAGTAATGTAATAGACAATAAAAAATACATACTAAGAATAAGACTTATTTAATTATTATATGAAAATTAAGTTCTAAAATATCTTTTGAATAATTTTAGAACTCTACTTAATCTTTTTAATTCATTGATTAAATTGAATTTGTAAAAATATGAGAGAAATTTTAAGTTCATAAAAGATAGAAAAGAATTGAAAAAAATAACGTTGAATATCTCCTTTGGCTTAAATTAATTTGTATTAATATCATTGTCTTTTTTATTTTTAGCATGTTTTCGGTAGATTTTAAAAAATAATCATTCATCATTAAAAAAATTATGAAGCAAAAAAATATGAGAAAATGCCTAAAAATATTATTAGAGACAAAAAAGTTTGAAAGTTATAAATTTTTATTGGTTTTAGTGTTTGTGGCGTCCTCCTGTCTAGACTTTCTAATTTTAGTCTATATTCTTGTAATTTTTTAATTATTTTTCTCGAAACGAATGAAAAAACACAAAAAATTTAATAAAAAATTATGCAAATAATTCACTGAATACCAAACAATAACGATTGTCTTTAACCAAAAAATAATTTAGTCCAATCCATTTAGAGGTAATTATTGAATTATTATCTTTTTTTTTGTATTTATTTTTTGTGAGTTATTAGCTCATCTCGAGTCTCTCAACAAGAAATTTTAAAAAATTGTAAAATTATACTTAAAAACTAAAAAAAAAAATCAGAAAAAACGAAAAATAAGCCAAAACAAGTCTTTTAGTTAATTTTTTTTTTTAGCTTTTAAACAAAATTTTATACTTTTTAGATTTTTTTTATCGAGATGAACTAATAATCTATAGAAAATTGATAAAAATAACAAATATAAAAAAATTTGAATGACAACTAAAATTAATTTAGTTAAGTTAGCCCAAGGCTAAAATAAGTACAAAAAATTTATGAACATATATCTTTCGGACACAGATGTGTCTAAAACTATTAGATGTATATGAGATAACGTGCATTTAACGATTCCAAATATATCTGTGTCCGAATGTCTCTAAAAGATCTGTGTTCATAATATTACACAAATAAGTATCTATTCTTATATATAAAGGGAGAGCACCATTTTGGTATCCCAAATTTATCATTGTGTCCACTTTTTAAATTTCCTAAAATGACCCTAAAAACAATCCCTAATTCCTTTTAAAATACCTTAAATACCCAATGCCTATAAGGGTAAAAATAGAATTCTTCGCTCTCCACATTTTCCTCCACTAATCAAAATTTTCAATTTTATCCTTCCTACTATCAAACGAATTTCCACTTCCCAAATTTCTCAACTGCTCAGTTGAAGTTCACATTGTTTTCTAAGTTCTATACAATTCCTCACTAAACATTCAATTGTCAAAGCAGAATAAAGGAGGACACCAAACTATCTACCATTAAATTCCAAAATGCCAAGATATCTCCCTCCATCTCTTACTCTTTGTGGCATTTCACCACTGCTAGAAAGAATCAAAATTATGGTGGTACAAGGTCAACTTTGAGCATGTTTTTCCCATTTCAACATAGACGTCTCTCTTTCTCTAAGCAAATACAATTTCTTTACCAAATAAACTACTTACATGAATTTCATGCAATATGTAACCCTTAAGTCACTGTACTATGTAGCCGGTTGGGTGTGATTTTTAATTTGCATCATCTATTATTCCTTACTCGATGTCTTACGAAAGTATTGACCAATATTAAAATTTCGGATGATGTTTTCATGGCCTTCATGGGACCCTCTGTGTGATACCCTTCATTCAAAATATCGTCGAGCGCTTCGCGAAAATTTATTTCGTGGAATCCTCTGAGTTTAGTATCAAGAAATGGGAATTCGATTCCCATTTCAAGTTCTTCCAAGAATTTCACACACTCAAAACTGGTGAAAAGATTAAAGATCAACTTCACCAAATCAGTGGTGTGGGGTAAGGATTCAGGAGGAGGCCATGCAGGTTATGGCTAATTCTATGGGATACAGCAACAGGAAACTGCCTATCCAATATCTGGGGATGCCTTTGGGGCTAACCGAGGAACTAGAAACATGAAACAAAATGCAGTAAACTCATACTCACATTAAACAGAATGTCTTTGCTATGACGTCCAATTTTAATAGTATAACTCATACTTACCGTTTACTTACTAGGCAAATTATGGTCCATTAAACATAATGCAATAAACAGTTTTTTTGCACAATCCATATCATACTCACATTATATGTTTGTGTTATCAAGTCCTTACTTTTTATGTATATTTCTTGCAAAATTTATTTCTCTTTAACGCCTATCATGTAATTTCAAATCAATTCTGCAGGAGAAATGAAAAACGCAATTGGTTCGATTATTACACTGCATACACAAACAATGCGTGTAACATGTAAATATATGTTCATATATTGTTATCACAATTCACAAATTTTAGTTACATACAAAATACATAAGATAAAATAAATGTTACTTTCATGTATTGCAGATACTCGACTTCGCGTGTTCCAACCTCTAGTTAACAATAATAGGGGTGTAGTGGCAGAGTACTAGTGACGTGAGTTATAGGGTATTGGATTTAACATCCAACAACCCTATTCAATGTTGTAAGTTTTGGTACAACCCATACGGGATCTTTTTAGGTTTGAAAAGACATGAATGAGTTTTGATCTTGTAATCTCTTCAATAAAACAACAACATTTTACCATTAAGACAACAACAAAGTCAACATAAAAATACTATTTATTATTATTCCATATTTGGGAGTATACCCAAAATTAGGGGCACTAGCCAGGTGTTCTGGTAGGCTTATACTCAAGTTCAGTCTTGCGTCAAACTTAAGTATCGTTTGAAGTTCGAAAATATATTTCGGAGTTAGTTCGTAAAGATTGATCAATGCATAACATGATTTTGCAAAAAATAAAATTTAAGCAGATTCAATAAAAATCTGAACAAATTAAATTATTTATAGTTGTCGGTCATTTATTCAACACAAATGCTCCTGTTGAATTACGTTTTAGAGGAGACCTAATGGCCAAATGTGCCCCCTAAAATGCCACCTAGTTAGAAGATGTCATGCATGACGTAATCAGAATGCCATGTCATCCGAGTTAATCTTTGCGCCTTATCCGCTTACTTTGTTCCCGAGGTATTGTATTGCCAGGTGGAGACACTAACTTGTCCCCACTGAAGCATTTACCGGCTATATTCTACTACAATGCGGACCCAAAACAACGTTTCATCGCTTTCAAGTTATTTATTCCCACGCGGCACATTTTTACTTAACCTCATAATATCATGCCTTTGTGAGTTATGTCACGTTTATACCTAAATATTAGGTTTAAAAAATTTCTTTAAAATTTAGATAATTGAGGTATATATACGAACCAATTTTCTTCACTAACAATACTCATGCTAGCGCTAAATCAGCACCACAACATCTAACATTTATTTCTTGTAATTCGTCATGCTTAAATAATCAATTTTCTTCACTAACAATATGCATTCTAACACTTAATCAGTACTACCCAGTTATGTCTAACATTTATTTTTAATAATTCATCATACATAAACTATATTATTCTTATATTGTTATTTTTAATATATTTTTAAATAACTACACCGTCTAACTATACAAATGGAAAAAGAAAATTTTCATTTAAATTGAAGTAATTAGTGTAAATTTCATTTCTTCATATTTCATCAACATGTTTTAAATTTTAACTTAGATGAGATTTTACCAAATATTTTTTTATCATCACATCATTGAGTTATTTGCGGAGAGCATCTTTATTTATGTACTTTTTTAATTTTAGAATTTAACATATTTTTAGAATTTTAGAAGTTTTTTTTTTTGTATTTTTGACCTTTATGCTTTATCAAAATTGTAACGCCCTAATTTTTCGGCAAGCTAATAAATTCCTTTTAAACTATTTTATTAAATTAAATAAATATTTAAAAGATATATGACTTCATTCATTGAAAGATAAAACGTTTGTGGAAGTACATTTAGATTTACCAAAATACCCTAATTAGGTTTACATGTGTAAATAAATGTATTGAGCTTCTAAGGGCATGATAACTAGGATTGTTGAAACTTTCATCTTTATAGCCCCGCTCTTCCTGCTCGGACTGCATCTTTGGCTGTTCCTCTACATCTGGCATGAAATAACAAGGGTAGAGAAATTGTTCCATAAGTTGTTACACTCAGTAAAAAAAATTACCCGACATACCCAACATACAACATGTATATATAATACAAAACATAATAAGGACAAACAACAGGAATAAACATGTAAGTTCATTATGGCTCTTCATTTTAGGTTTCTAGGATTCTCTTTCCCGATAATTCGAATCTTACCCATTGACTCAAGCGTAAGACCCTCAGTTGGGATTGACTAGTCTTTACATACCGCATGTTTGTAGTCCTGGGTTATACCTGACTAGATAACCGATGACCTTGCAAGGAAACGACCTTCTACCATCTATTCAAGTCAATTTCTATCTTACCTTACCCAAATCTTATAACGACATTGCGTATCATATCAGGTACCGACGAAGCTTAGTTGTTTCATCTTCTAACTCAAGGATGTCCAAGACACTGACTATCACTCATTCAGAGTACATAGTTGTCTTTACAAATGACCCCGAAGTCACTCTCAATTGTTTCCAGTTTCTCCTAGTTGGAGTCCTTTCAATAGATAAAATAAATGGGTCTACCCCCAGCAAATGAATCTCCATGGAGAGGTCACCCAAATTGATTAACATTCTCTTACTTTGACTTAGGTGTCTCTAGCCGTGAATTATTGATAATGATCACCCGACAACCTATGTTGCCTTGTCGAATGTCATTCACATCAGTGTCCCTAACGTGTAACTCTAGGTTTTTTCAAACTCATCGTAACAACATTTATGATATGAAACGGGCAGCATATCGGCTATAAAACAAGTTCTCCAACAACAAAACGACCACAACCCAGGTTCTCCGACAAATCACCAACACAACAACATAATAACGATTTTATAAAAGCGCAACTGCAACGATAATATGGTTACATGTCGGCAATCTTGATCTCACGAAATCCCATAGAGATTTATGGACATTATAACAATACATAGTGTATGTATTTGCAAAGTGTAGGTGAGGGTTAGGGTGAAATTTAAATCTAATTAAGCAGCATAATCAATCTACTAACAACCAGTCTGACCGGTCAATCGCTACCCTTGAAGAAGGCTAAGGTTGGTTTTATATAGAATGGGTTAGTGGTGTGAACACTATTAATGAGGGAGAATCCAACTATTGTGGGAGGTGAACTTGGGTGGAAGGGAGGTCGTAACCTTAGAGGTTCTTGGTTTCTGGGAGAAACCAAAGCAAATGAATGTCGGCCAATAGTCACAGGCTAAGGAAGATAGATTAGGAAGATATTCCGGTCTAACTCACTCTTTCTCCTCTTATGTACACTCGCAAATCTCATCATTCAATTGGATAATTAAACAAATTGTAGGTTTAAATGAAAAATAGTTATTGAAATTTCCATAAAATGATTAATTTTTTTTTTTTTGTATTTCATTAAAAATTCTCGGGTTATTATAACCTATCTCCCTTAAGGAATTTTCATCCTCGAGATTATAGGGAATGATCTTCATTGAAAAGTTTAGGGTGGTTAGCTCTCATTACATTTTCTCGCTCCTATATAGACTCTTCCAGGTTAGAATGTGGCCAAAAGATCTTGAGCAGCTTGATGGTCTTGCGCCTCAGAATCTTCTCCTATTGATCTAGGATCTAAATCGGTTTTTTCTTGTATGTCGTGTGTTCATCTAAGGTAACGTCCTTCCAATTCAGAATATGAGTCCACAATGTCATGTACTTCTTCGGTATTGATACATGGAAGATATTTTGGACTTGGTCGATTTGTGATGGCAGTGCTGGTCGGTATACTACTTCCCCAATTCTCTCGGGGATCTCAACTAATCTAATGTATCTTGACATCGGCTTTTCTTTCTTACCAAATTGGATAATACCTTGCCTCAGCTTGATTTTCAAAAAGACATGATCACCTATGCTAAAAGTCAATAGTCTTGTTCTCTTGTCAGTGTAACTATTTTGTTGACTCTGTGCCATCAACAATCCTTGCTTGATAACCTTGATTTTCTCTATAGTCTCTTGAACTAACTCTGGTACTAAGAAACTAGATTCATCCACCTCGGTCTAACATGCAGGAGAGCGGCAAAGTCATCCATATAATGCTTCATAAGGAGCCATCTCTATACTGGTCGGGTAGTCGTTATTATAGGCGAAATCATCCAATGGTAGGTTGCATTTTCAATGTCCTCAAAAATTCAACATACAAGCTCTTGGCATATCCTTGAGTATTTAGATCGTCCATTTTGATTGACTGTCGATTTGGGGCTGTAAATTTATACTCAAATGAACACTAGTTCTTGAGGCTTCCTAAAGACTCCACCAGAATACCAATGTGAAGTGTGAATCACAATCAAATACTATTATTACCGGCATCCGTGCAGTCTGACTATCTCCTTAATGTAAAGTTAGCCATAGGTTTTCATCGTGGTAGACATCTTAACCGGCAAGAAATGCGTTGGCTTGGTTAATCTGTCCACGATTAACTAGATAGCGTTGTGTCCCTAAGCTGATCTCGGTAGTCCCGTGACAAAATTTATTATGATGTGTTCCCATTCCAATCCTGCAATTGATAGTGCTTGAAGCATCCCTCTTGGCTTTTGATGTTCCGCCTTGATTTGTTGACACGTTAAACATGTCAAAATAAACTTGGTGATATCTTTCTTCATTTTGCTCTCCCAATACTATCTCCGAATGTCCTTATACATCTTGTTACCTCCCATATGAACAACAAAACTCGACTGATGAAAGCCCTTCAGCATAGCCTCTCGCAGAGTTTCAAGTTCAACGGTTGTATTCAAGATTCAATCTGAGGTCAGTAAATCAAAAAGTCATATTTTAAAGTAGTTAGGGACCAACCGACACGATTCGAAAGCATGATTTATGAGATGATATTTTTAAATTTTAAGGGATGCATATTATTGATTAGTGCATCAATGCAAGTTCAACGGTTGTATCCATCATCCGATCTAAATTCATTTGAAATTCTCTCGTCAAAAATCAGTATTTTAGTGCATGCGAGAAGACCATGGGCATTCTAGTAACTTTTAGCACCTGATGACTCACCAGGGAGCATCTTAGGCACAACATGGGCGCAAGTGAGTTTTTGACCAGGTAATGGTTTTGGAAATAATTTTCAAAAGGTGATTACTTTGTTTAAAGATTTAATCGTGATTGGTTGGGTATTTCTATAAATATAGGGTTTCAGCAAGTGATTCAAAATGAGAATTTTACCAACCCTAAGTCTTCCAGACCACCTCCTCTCTGTCGAAAATATTTTCGATGCTCAAAGTAGAAATAAAAATGCCGTACAGAAACCCAAGAGTGAAAAACGGAAAGAAAAGTCTTTCTGCTTTCTTCTTTTCGCGTCTCTTTTTCATTTTCCATAGTAAAACCAGATAGTATTACGTTCGTCATCTGGGTTGTTCTCAACTCTTTAGTTTTGAACTCTCGATATCCGAACAATATTAGGGTTATGATTCTTTAGTTAGGATTTTTGGTCCAAATACAAGCAGATACTCTGCTCATTTTATTTTCAATTATTAGAAAGATCCGAAATTATTTTTGCTTTAGCATTACCAGGGATATCACTAGGATTTAATATCCGTTGTTATCCTAGTTTATGGTTTACCCTAGTCTTTCGTGTTTCTTTCATTTGTAATCGGCAGATTCTAATATCAATATAAGGTAGCGTTGCAACAGCCACTTCATTTCAATTTCTGATTTGTTTCTTAATTTCTGCTCTCTTTATTTAATTTTTGCTCTTTTTTATTTTAAATATAAATATTACACCCAGAAAAGCCGACGTCCTCGTCTCTAGTATGCATTTGTAGAAACTCTAATACATTTTTAGAGATTTCTAGTCTGCGCTTCTTGAATGTTAAGTCGTTGCCTTTTCGAAGTCAAAGTTGCCTTAGTCGAAGTCGACGTAAAGCCAGCGTGCTTTCCGTGATTTTGACTTAAGCAAAATTTGCATGACAAGGACTCTACAATAAAATTTGCATGTTGCACGGTTCTAAATTTCTTTACCTATTCTACCATGCTTGTCTTTTTGTTCTCGTTATACGAATTTTTCGGAAACGATATTCACATTTACTGCATGTCATTACCGGCACCCGTCTCATTTAACTCCTAACTTTCTCATTTTCCATTTTTCGTAACTCTTTTATTATTTTATGTCATACTCTCTTTCCCGTCTCCCCATAATAGTTACTGCTATCTTTTTTTTATTTCTCATAAAATCAATAAAGGCAGAAAAAATTTGTTGATTCATAGCTAAGTAATATGAATAATGGTTGGTTAGTTCACGCCAACGCACTATCCATATCACCTAGCTAAAAATCCTAATAATCTCAGAATTCTGTAAACAGACGGATGACATAGGTAGTCAGTGTGCTAGAATGAAAATTAACGAACAATGTACGTTATCTTTTCGCGATAAATTATCGTGATCGAAGTAACATTTATTATATTCTGCAATTTGGACAGTCAGTGATTAAGTAGCTGTCGGGATGAAGGATTGTGGATAAAAACGAATTCAACATATTCTGTAATTTGGACCATTAGTGATTGAGTAGCTGTTAGGATGAAGGATTATAGATGAAAAATAAATTTAAGCAAATAAGTGTCTTGCCTAAAAACTGAGAAATATGAATAGTCGTTGCGCTGTCCATGTCTCTTGGTCTTTAGTCCCGATAATCTCAAATAAAAGTATGTTATGTCAGTTTGCGTCTCGTGTTTTCTCGAAAGATTATCGGAATAATATTGACACTTTGCACCGAATTAACCTTGAAATTCACGGAATGCTGGTGACATAGGTAGTCAGCGGGAAATGAATGAAAATGTAATAACAGTTAATTTGGTTTAGGCTGAGATGGCATATTACAATTTCAAGAAAGGTTAATATGATAATTCATTAATAAAATAGAATCGGGCTATTGTTAACCTTGAAAGTTCCTACGCTAGGGATTTGAGGTACCTGGCACCTCGAGAATAGAAACGTGACGTGCAGATGCTAGTTTGCATACCATATTTCGGTCAAAATTTAACATACGCTCCATTTAATATTTTGTCACCGAGAGCTGAATTGCGTAAGCCGACACCACGCCCTTGCACCCTATTTCACTTTTTATCCAGTTGTACATTCAATCAGTAGATGTTTATCACTTTGGCCAAGGACAATAAAATAAACTTAATTGGAAAAATTAAGTACCGAAAGGGCAATGTTGAGTGTCTAACACCTTCCCATTTCGTAATAGTAAATTTTCAAACCGATCTCTATTTTCAAGACTAAATTTCTTTTAAATAAGTCATTTTATAAACAGAATCGTATTTTTGAGTAAAAAATAAATTATTTTTCTAAAAACATTGTGAGAACCCTGAAATTTTTTTTTTAAAATATTGCCCTGAATTTGATTTAAAAAGGAGTTTTATACAATTTATGTATGTATATGATTTGAGGGTTTATGTGTAATGTATGGGAGATAAGGGTGTTGTGGGTGACAAGTATAATGGTGAGGGGTGTAAGTGCATTTGACCATTTTAAATAGAGCTCACATCAGATTTTTGGGAAAAACTCAGATTTTTCTCTCTTTTCTCCAAACCCAGGTTTCTCTTTGGAGGTGTGAGTATGTTAGCTCCTCCAAACCCACTTCACAAATCTTGCTAAAAACCTCAAATACCTCAAGATCCTTCGTACCCCCTTCGTTGTTGGCGAGTAGTTGGTGGTTGATCGTGTTTATTTGCTTGGAGAAGGTCTACCCAAGTTCATCCACCATTGGAGGTGAAATCTTACTTTGGAAGCTCATTATTTTTCGATCCGACACGATAGGTAGGAATTTCTTACCTCTATTATGTGTATATGACTTGTTTTGGTGATGTATGAGGTTGAGTGTTAGTGTAGAACTTGAAAAATAGAAGTTGAAAATTTCTGCAGAAATCCCGTTTTTGGGTCAGTGCACCCTATTACCGCTAATAGGATGCCTATTACTGGTAATATAGTGTTAATATTTTTGGACAGTTTCTGGCAGTGCATCCTATTACCGGTAATAGGATATCTATTACCGGTAATACAGTGTAAAGCATATTTAGGCAGTTTCTGGCAGTGCAGTCTATTACCGGTAATAGCGCATGTATTACCGGTAATTCTGGGCACTTTTCTAAATGAAAATTTTTGTTGAATAATTGAATGATTGGCTTCTTAGGACAACGTTTACACCTATCTTCGGTCATAAATAGGTGATGGATACATGGTTTCGGGTTTCCGCTTGACAATTATGTGTATGTACATTTCTGCTTTGGTTTGATGAATGCAACATAGAAATTATTGTATTGTGGTTGTTACCTTGTATTGACACGATGCGTTTTCTAGCCTCCGATGGAAGATGTGCTAGTTGATGATGTTTAGCCTCCGACGGGAGATGTGCTAGTTATGTGACGCCTAGCTTCCGACGGAAGATGTGCTAGTCGGTATATGACATTTGAACGGATAAGAAAAATGTGAGTTGACTTGTTATTGTATCTCCTAGATTTTGTGATCGCAATTTAAAGACTTGTGGATTAATTGTACATGAGCCATGCCGAATCATTGCATATCCATATAATATTGGTATAGACATCTCTACTGGGCTTTGTAGCTCACCCTTTCATTCTTTCAGGTACAGGTTCAGATGCATGATTGAGACTTGCATAGATGCATGTTTTGAAGGGATGACACGATAGAAGTCATACATCTTCTTAGACTTATATTTTTTTTGAAAGATGTAAAGTAACTTCTCTTTTGTGGAATTATGTACTCAATTCTAAATTATTTGTAACCCTTTAACATGTTATTGTGGTTATCGGGCCGGGGGTGTCCCTTTTTGGGTTGTAATACGTGGAATCTTAAGAACCTATTTTGAATCGGAAAAATGATGATTTAGGAGTACATTTTCGAAATTGGCAGGTTTTTACTTAAAATGTGAATGTTTTTATTATTTAAAATCAAGGGCGTGACAAAACATCTTTTTCGGAAATAGCCTTAAAGGGAGCTTGACACACCCAAAGTTCATGTCAAGTGGTGACTCTGAGTTTTAAATAAGTAACAACTGTTAAATAATTTTTATTTTTTGTCGCATTACAAGTTAAGAAATTATTCAGCCCCACTCAATAATTTATTATTCGCGAGTGGGGGGGCCAAAAAAATTTCAAGCATGACAAGTATAATTACACAAAACAAATTTTAAAATCTCGATTATAATAAATGTGTGGTGTCTAAAATAATAACCCCATATTGTATTTTTAAAAACAAAAAATTCTTTTATACACAATTTAAAATTATGAATCCTTGCATCATGACATTCTATTCACATAAAAATGTTGTTTATCTTCTTCACCTTTGAATTTGTCCAATAACTAAGCTAAGGTCTACTTTCATAAAACTCCAAAATTTCTTTCTTCAATAAGAAATACACACTTTATACTTATTGTGTAATGACTCTAAATTTTTTAATTTATTTTTAATAGATTTTAACATTTGATAATTAATTTACTGTTATTATTTAATTACTTAATAATATAGTTTTTCTTGTTATTGTTTAATGTTTTAAAATCAGCAAAATCAGATTTATTTTTTGTAGCTCGCTCACTCGAGCAAGAGGTCGCTTGAGCAGTCTCTTGAATTTATGACCGCGTTTATTCAAGTTTATGGCTAAGATCAATATTTAATCAGTATGGAAGGTTGATTTTCATTTTACACTTACGAATCAGAAAATCTAGAAAGCTTTTGAAAGGATTTTTGTGTGTTTTTGAGAAGTTCATAAGAGGGAGCTTCTGACCATTTTTAATCCGATGTTTCGTGGTTGTTCTTCGCTTGATACTTTGGATCGAGGTAGGTTTAGTTACCAACCAACCCTAGATTTTAGGTTCTGTCGTTAATTTCAAAGTTTGAGCATGATTAGATTGAGTATACATGTTAAAATTTTGTTCTTGTTGTTTTCCATTAAAATCTTCAATTTTATATGCTCTGTGACTCGTAATACCCAAATTGATTAAGGGAAAAGTATGATAGGATTGTGTGCTAACTTTTTCAGTAGTTAATTTGTGAAATTTATGCTCTAATCGTGTTTGATTTTGTTGAAAAAACGCAAAATGTGCAGGAAACCGTAAACTAGAATCTAAAAAAAATGAAGGCTCGCTCAAGCAAGCTCTAGGCCGCTCGAACGACCTCTTGAATTTTTGTCAGATTTTATCTTGAGTTCTAATTTTTTAGTAACTGTAATTTAGTAGCTCGCTCGGGCGAGTTAGTGGCCTGTTAAAAAACAAGCATTTTTGGGCAGAATGTTTAAGTTGTTCTCTGGTCATGTTCTGTTCTTCCAGGCCCTGTTTTACGAATTATTTAATTACTGTTTATGAACTCTCACATCTCACATGAATCCACTTGTAGTTGGTTTGCACGTTGATATACTTTGGAAATTGCGTTTGTATCATACGCTATGAAAATGTGGAATATTGAGAACATAAGATGTGGTTGAGGATTTCTGTTGATGTTGTTGTTGTTTCGGGTTCAGCCGTTATGCTCTTTGACGGTTGTAGATAATTCATAATTAAGAATACTGTGACTTATGAAAAACTTGGAGTTTATGTATGATAAACATGTTATGTGATTTGGGATCTAATAGGGAAACCTAAAATTACGTTACGGACATTGATTTGAACGACACCTGAATAAAATAGCAGAGGGTATTGGGTGTGTATTATAAAATAGAGAACACTATAGAAATTTGTGTGAGAAGTTTAAAGAAAATTGATAACCTGGTGTGGTTGGCCTGGTGTAATATGTTTATGTGATATGAGATATCTGTTGTGGATTGATTTAAAGGCCCCTACTAGGAAGAGTTGGAGACAATAGATGGTGATTTCGGGGATGCCTGCGAAGGCAGCTCCAGATCCCTAGATGGCTACTGTGCGTCTTTGAGTCTATTAGGAGAAGTGACTAAAGTACGTAGAGACTGGACTTAGTGATATCGTGTACGCGGGATCTAGATAGGGTGAGGTAAGTATTGATTTGAGAGAACGATAGAAGGTTTTTTCCATGTCGGGTTATGATTCGAGTGGTGACCCTACGTAGGCAATGACTGGTCAATGCTAACTAAGGACCCTATATTAGTGTCTAAGGGAGGATATATTATACTTTATGGTGTACCAAGAAACATTAAAGGACTTCATAAAACTTACCAAGGTGTTTGTGTTTTCGTTCATTACTTTTTATTATGCTCTATTCCATTCTCATCTGTTTAGAGTAAATATCTGTTACTTGATGTATCACCTGTGGGTTTAGTTTTTCAGATAACTTTATCTATTGAGTTTCACTACTCATTGGTGCAACTTCTCTGCCCCTGACGTTTCATGCCAGATGGAGATGTGTAGACAGAGGAGCCACCCGATCAAGAAGTGCTGGGAGTTGATGGGGAGGAGCTATTCGTTTGAATGTCATACAAGTTGCTGTTCTGATTTTTCACTTATTTTATGTTAAGAAATAAATGTAAACCCTAAGGGGTAATTTGGTAATTTTTAATTGTATACTCTTAAACTTGGTTTTAACTTTAATTAATAAGTGATTGTGGATATTTTAATATAAATCTTGTCTTTTAATAAAATAAAGATTTTTAAATAAATTATTTAATGTTTCGAAAAATCGAAGCGTTACATATTGACTGATATATATTATGGCCTATTTGTTTGAGGGATATGGAGGATGTGATTAGAATATAAAATACTGGTGCTCATAAATGAGGTGTTTGTTTTGTTTGTGGAACTTGGTATATAATATCCAGAGATATTATATCCTAGAGGGAGGAGGATATACGGGGTTGATATTACAAATCCTCTCACTTGGGATAAAGCAAGATACAAGATTAACCAATAAAGAAAAACTCCAACCCTCCAATCATCGTTTTAATCTTTTGCACCTAAAAAAAAAACCCTACGGCCCTCCTATCATTCGTTTGAGTGTCATGATTATGTTAGTGTGCATTTTTTTAAAGTAGAACATGTTTCGTAAAATAGAATTTGCAATATTTTTTGTGTTTTTAAAAGAAAATATCATTTCTTATGCTAACTTTTTATAATTGTATTATTATTCGTACTTCATAAAATTAGACAGTGGGTAAACATTAATTTTTCTTCGTAAAAATATTGTTTGTAATTCAATTTGTTTGCTTAATTGAAAAATTAAACGTATTTGACCTAAATTATTTCAACAAGGTTTGTGATAAATTGCATTTTTAATTAGAATTCATAGAGGAAAAGAAGAGCTAACTCAATTTAATTGTAATCCATTTTAATTGTATTTATTTGTTACCAACCAATATTTTTTAGTTACTTTTTTATTTTTACTTTTTAAAACTAAATAGTCATTAAATAAATTGGAGGACAATATTGTTATGTAATTATTGAATGAAGACAAAGTGAATAATTAAATTTCAAGTCTTATCATATAAAAATTCATATCTATTTATTAGAAGCAAACACATAATATTTTTCTACTTATATCTAGTTTTATATCCGTTGAATATTATATTCATACATAATCTCATAAAATTTTATATCTCACTATTTATATTTGGACAAAACAGGCCCTTAGTTAAAAAAAAAAACGTTTTATATGGTCCAAATTAGGTCAGGGAAGATGCAACAAGTTGTTGATTATTTTAGTTGATTGGTAAGAGGGTAAAATTTGATAGTTTGAGGGGGAAAGCGAAATTTTCCCTTCCCGCGGGCTGAAGGAAGCTTTTTGTTGCAGACGTGTCGCCATTCTAGTGGTTTAATAAAAACATGTTTCGTGATTGGTAAGCAGTGATCTTTCCGTCAAATGGATAAAATCTCTTCCTATGTGGGTCCCCACTTGGGTCCTGGGATTGCAGAATAAAGGCTATGGGTGTAGCATGCACTGGATAAACACGTTGTACACGTCATTTAAGGGTCAAAGAACACGTGTCTACTGTTTAGAAAATAGCGCGTGACCTAAAACCAAATCTGTGCCAGCTGGCTCCATTGAGTTCCTGCTGGCCGACCTTATCCTGTTTCTTTTTTCTCTTTTCTTTTCTAATTTTGTTTTCCGGCATTTTCTTCTCAAATGCAATAAGCATAGGAGAGAGAGAGAGAGAGAGAGAGAGAGAGAGAAGGCAAGTGAAAGAGATTTTAGAAAGAGAAAAGAGAGACGTGGAGGTGAAATTACGAAGGGGAGGAAGCCCTAGATTAGTTCTTACTTAGAACGAGGAATTCTTTATTTGTTGTATCTAACTTTCAGATCCTGAAAAAGCTCATCATTTGATTTATTACAACGCGGAGGTCAGTTTTCATTTCTTAATCTTCTGTCTTTCAATTACACAATAGAGGATGATATACGTATGCACGTATGGGTACAACCGTAGATATCAATCGAAACACAGTTTTTTGTTGTTTATGAGTAGTTTCTGTTTGTGTATAGTAGTTTTCATTATTTCAACGCAAGTTATCATATGGGGTTCTGTTTGATTAAATGGATCTGTTTATTTTTAATACCGTAAGCTTTTATTTCTATCTACTGATCTTATAGAATTGTTCTTTTATCTACCCATTACAGATCGTGCACAATTGTACTTGGTTAACAGAAAAGGGAATCTTTCTTTTGATTTGGGTTGTAAGGTTTTGATTGGGTTTGTGATTTTAAGAAATTGTAAGGAAGCGTGTTCATAGTATTTCGTAAAGATGATGTCTAGATCGTATACCAATCTACTAGATCTAGCATCAGGGAATTTTCCTGTTATGGGGCGCGAAAAGAAGCGCCTTCCAAGGGTAATGACTGTTGCGGGGGTTATATCTGAACTTGATGATGATCAAGCCAATAGTGTGACTTCGGATGTGCCTTCGTCAGTTGTTGTTGATCGAGTGATTATTGTGGCTAATCAGCTTCCGGTCAAAGCTAAGCGTAGACCGGATAACAAAGGGTGGAGTTTTAGTTGGGATGAGGATTCCTTGTTATTGCATATAAAGGACGGTTTACCGGATGATATGGAGGTTATTTATGTGGGGTCATTGAAAGTAGAGGTAGATTCGAGCGAACAAGATGATGTGTCGCAGCTATTGTTGGATAGGTTTAAATGCGTACCAGCTTTTTTGCCTCCAGATATTTTGGCAAAATACTACCATGGCTTTTGTAAACAGCAATTGTGGCCACTCTTCCATTACATGATACCTTACCCTGCTAGTCATGGAGGTCGATTCGATCGCTCTCTGTGGGAGGCATACGTGGCGGCAAATAAGATATTCTCTCAAAAGGTGATTGAGGTAATAAACCCAGACGATGACTATGTTTGGATTCACGATTACCATTTGATGGTTTTGCCAACCTTCTTGAGGCGGCGTTTCAATCGGCTCCGAATGGGGTTTTTCCTGCACAGTCCATTTCCTTCCTCAGAGATATATAGAACTTTGCCAGTTCGAGAAGAGATTCTCAAGGCATTACTAAATTCCGACCTTATTGGTTTCCATACCTTTGACTATGCTAGGCATTTCCTTTCTTGTTGTAGTCGGATGTTGGGCTTGGAGTACCAATCCAAGAGGGGTTATATTGGGTTGGAGTACTATGGGCGGACTGTTGGAATAAAGATCATGCCGGTTGGAATCCACATGGGGCAGATTGAGTCTGTTTTGAGACTTGCGGACAAGGATTGGAGGGTTGGGGAGCTGAAGCAGCAGTTTGAAGGAAAAACTGTGTTACTTGGTGTAGATGATATGGATATTTTCAAAGGTGTTGGCTTGAAACTATTAGCGATGGAACAGATGCTGAAGCAGCACCCTAAGTGGCAGGGAAGGGCAGTTTTGGTTCAAATTGCGAATCCTGCTAGGGGGAGAGGGAAAGATCTTGAGGAGATACAGGCAGAAATACAGGAAGCCCGAAAGAGAATAAATGACACTTTTGGGGGACCTGGTTATGAACCGGTTGTTTTTATCGATAGACCAGTTTCTCTAACTGAACGAGTTGCATATTATAGTGTTGCTGAGTGTGTTGTGGTCACAGCAGTGAGGGATGGCATGAACCTTACTCCTTATGAGTACATCGTATGTAGGCAGGGAACATCTGGATCTAAGTCTAGTTCAGAATCAAGTGATGGGCCCAAGAAGAGCATGCTAGTGGTATCGGAGTTCATTGGTTGCTCCCCTTCATTAAGTGGTGCTATACGGGTTAACCCGTGGAACGTTGAAGCGACCGCCGAAGCAATGAATGAGGCGATCTCGATGGCAGATGGGGAAAAGCAGTTGCGCCACGAGAAGCATTATAGATACGTGAGCACGCATGACGTAGCGTATTGGTCGAGGAGTTTCTTCCAAGATATGGAGAGAACTTGTCAGGACCACTTCAGGCGACGGTGTTGGGGAATTGGGTTAAGCTTCGGTTTCCGGGTTGTAGCGCTTGATCCAAATTTCAGGAAACTTTCAATAGAGGCGATTGTATCGGCTTATTCAAGATCCAAAAATAGGGCTATTTTGTTGGATTATGATGGAACTGTGATGCCCCAAACTTCTATCAACAAGAAGCCAAGTCAGGAGGTTATATCACTTATAAATACACTCTGCGATGATCCTAGAAATACTGTTTTTGTTGTCAGTGGACGCGGAAGAGAGAGTTTAGGGAAGTGGTTTTCTCCATGCAAGAAACTCGGTATAGCAGCAGAACATGGATATTTCATGAGGTATGCTATTTCTGTAGATGCCTTTTTTTCATTTTGCTTTCAACAATGCTTTTTCGTCTTAACCACATTATATTTCAGGTGGTCTGAGGATAAGGAATGGGAAACTTGTGGACAGAGCAATGATTTTGGGTGGGTACAGATGGCCGAGCCAGTGATGAATCTTTATACAGAAGCTACCGATGGTTCGTCTATTGAAACGAAGGAGAGTGCATTAGTTTGGCACCATAGAGATGCAGATCCAGGTTTTGGATCCTGCCAGGCGAAGGAGATGTTGGACCATCTTGAAAGTGTGCTAGCAAATGAACCTGTTGCAGTGAAAAGTGGTCAGTTCATTGTTGAAGTGAAACCTCAGGTATGAAAGTTTGTCAACTTAACTGATCACATCCAGCTTTTCTGCTTGTACTGAATTTCTTGCTAATCCATATATTTTTCTCCTTCTCTATTTCTCTTTACTTTGAAGAGTGGCATTTTTGTCTCTGAGAATCATGCTAATAGTTTATTGGTTGCTTTTCTTTCCTTCTTTATTTAGGTTTGGGGATTAGGGTGCGGGAAAGTGTAGAGCTCGCAACATTTTATTGTACTTGCAGCCAGGGGCGTAGCCAAGATACCGTGTTAGTGGGGTCAAAAATTAAGATTGAAATAATGGATTGTGTTTAATTGGAAAAAGAAATAAAATATGAGTAAACTCATTTCTCTAATAGAAAAAGTATGCTTACGTGCAAAAATGTACTTTGAATATCTAAAATAAACTTTGAATTTCCAAAAAAACAACAGTGTTTAATTTCTAATTGACAATGAAGTGATGCCCAAAGACTTGAAAAGAGAGTCAAAGACTGCATGAACTCGGGGCATGGATCGGTGCGGATTGGGATGGAGGCCAAAGCCCAGGAAGTCGTTGAGCCTGCGGAGAGGCCTTCGCCTCGATCGTGGCTGGCAGCGCGAGCCCTGCGGGCGTGCTTCGGCATCTGCACTCTCCCGGCACCGGCCAGTGGACTCTCCATACAGCATACTCGGATTTCCAAAATTTAGAATGTTTGCAATGAACATATAGCTGTAAATGATCTTTATGAGCAAGACCACAATACCAAACTTCCACTTTCTAAAGGAAGAATAAAAAATCGGAAAAAAAGAACAGCATCTGACCCCTCTAATGGCTTTCCTCTGAAAAATCTAGTGGACTCTACAGTAACTTTTTAATATTTTGCGGGGTCAATAATGCTAAACTGCACAAAACCTTATTTGAAGTGTCCTGGCATTTTGAATGGCAGTGGGGTCAGGTTTACCCATACTGCCTTTGCCCTTGTTGTTTGCTAACTGTTGATGGCATCACCCCTCGGGGGTATACTTCCATGCCTGCTTGGTTTTGGATATATCTATATGTATATGCTATGACAAGGGTTCTTGGTGTAATATGTAATTATCTAACGCTTGAATGTCAATTCATGTAGGCTATTGCACTTCTATTGTTGTCATGGTTTCATACTAGTCAGATAAAACTCGAGGAGTTGATCAGATTGATTCTAAACATGTTTTAATTGTAAAAATGCACTGCAAACTACACACATTACTCTGTTCACAAGTATCTCTATGAATGTCAGCTGATCATATATCATGAGTTGCAATCGTATTGACAGCTGATCATGTATATTTAGAAGTGACTTTGCTTGACTGTTTATCATGATATTGTCTGTTACTCAGGTGAATATCGGAAACTAAGGGTTTTGGACAGTCTTAGCATAGCATTTCCATCTAATAAGGGCCACTACATTGTCAAAATTGGAGAAAGCCATCCGTTCTTCTTGAATATTGGTTGATATGTTAAGAGAGAGATTAAGGATTCAAAGTCTCATTGGAATATAAAGAACTGGAGTTGGATTAAGTATATAATTTGTGGGAAAGATGATTTGGTATTGATACGAAGGTGGCTGGCATTTCAACAAGTGGTAATGAAAGAGGGTACTGAATGAGTGACTAAAAGACAAAGAAAAACTTTTTCCAACTTAAAACGTTAAGAGGAATATATTTTTTTGATGTAGCTTACAGTCGTAGCATATATTAATCAATCAAGTTACTAGCCCCTAAGTGGTGTTATGAAACAATGCGAGAATCATGTCCTAAAATATTCCCAAGAAGTCCCCTAATTGACCCATGATGACAAATAATTCTTCTAAATGTAATTAGTTTTGTGATTGTTTCTAGCCAAGTCTGAGTGGTATCTAGTCTATGTGCAAAATCTGCTAAGATATTGCTGCCATAGCTTGTCCGTTTGTATAGGAAGGTTGAGGGTCTGTTTGGTTCACTTTGCTTATTTGCTTGTCTAGTGTAACTAACTAATCCAAAAAAACCAAGAATATTTGGTTACCATTTTCTTATTTGCTTATTGACTAGATTATTTGCTTATTGTTTATTTCGTAGCAATATTTATTGCTTATTGTTTATTTTGAAGCAATAAGGAAATGAGCAATTGGTAACCAGATGGTCCCTGATTATATGCTCGGTTTTGGTTAGATTTTTGTCAATTTGTTGTTTGAATCTATAATTTGCTATGTTCTAGGGGGTGAGTAAAGGCATAGTTGCTGAAAAGATCTTCACATCAATGGCCGAGATCGGAAAGCAAGCTGATTTTGTACTGTGTATTGGTGATGATAGATCTGATGAGGATATGTTTGAAATCATTGGCAATGCAATGAACAGTGGAGTCCTCTCCTCTAATACATCACTTTTTGCATGCACTGTTGGACAGAAACCAAGTAAAGCCAAGTACTATTTGGATGATACTGCTGAGGTGGTAACCATGCTCGAAGCTCTAGCTGAAGGATTGGGTCGCCCACTGTCAACAGAAGTTGGCAGTGGAAGCGGGACCCTTTGAAGGTCTTGTGTTGGATACTTCAGATCTCCTCAGTCAATCTCTTTTGGTTGAATAGCACGCAAGAGTGTTTATCAATGGATCTTTGGTCTGTTTGGAGGGGAGTTTATGGAAGAAAGGTTGTATAGCCTTCTTTTTTTATGCTGAGTTCAGATCATCTGCAGATTGGATTTCCTTTGCCCAAGAGGTGTAGGCATAAGTTCTGTTTGAATGTTGGATTTGCTGAGGGAAAAATAAATTCAAGGAAGAAAAGAGAAATTTGCTTCAGAAAACCCTTTCCATTTCTTTTCCCTTTCACAAATCCTTCCATAAATAAGACTGGAACACAGTTGAGGGTGCGATTTGTGAAACACATCAGGTATATCTGCTTGCAATCTCATAGGTTAGGAGTTGTTGGGGTCATTCGAAATTGTTATTGGCCTCTTGATTTGCATTTAGGATTTGATTGGATCATAGTCTTGCAGAGTGGTTTACCAGTGGGACGGAAACCAGTAGGGAAACCAAAGAAGCAAAATTGAGTTTCTGTCACTCATTTGTCTATCGATGCCGTTTGCTTTTGCTTTTTCCCAACAATTCATAAATTTCTTCACAGGTTCTTAATCCAAACAGAGCCTCATCTGAAGGCAGATTATTGCTTGCTGCAGTTGACACCCCATCTTTGAGTTTTTTCGCTTTCCTCAGGTATGCTCCTTTCTAACAGCTGGGAAAAACCCAGAAGCAGTAACATAAGCAGACATTAGCTGCTCGTTAAGTAGTAGCATTCTTGAATTAGAAATCGATGTACACAGGCTTACTTCTCCGTTTTCTTTTTATTGAATTTTTGTTTAATTTTTTTTTACTGAGCCGAATTCATTTAATTGTAATTCTTTAGAATTTGCCCATTGATTTCATTAGTTTCGAGTGGGGTACTTTCCTTTCCTTTCCTTTGCTTGAAGACCTTGAGAGAACAAGCTTTTGTGAGATGTTTTTACGAGTGATGGAAATGGGAATAGCATGGTGAAAAAGAGTGGATAGAGTTTCTGATTTCCTTGACACTGAAACAATCATGCGAAGTTGTCAAACCAGGAATATATTACTATTCTTATGATGGTAGAAAAATTGTTTCATAGTTTCTTATTTGATTCTACGGATCACCGATCAAACCCACATTGGCTGTCGTCTGTCGACCCATTTTTGGTATATGATTTTCCGGCGTTTAGGATGAGTGATTGCTTGATCAGACTTCACTGCATTTTGCATGAGTATTGCTCGATCAAAACACGTGAATCGCTTCAACTCAGGTGTTCGCAACGCTTCAAGAGTAGTTGATACGAATTCTATACACACTACAAAATGTAGTTTTTAATAAAAGAGAAGCATTCTCATGGAGTCGATTTTCTATAAAACTTCCGTCAATGGAAGACCATCATCAATTGTCTTTTCGTTTTCAATTTCAGACTTCGAATGGGACAAAAAAGTCAACAAATAAAAGGTTTATGCCCCAGAAATAGATGTAACGTGGGTGGTGTAGTTGTCAAATGTAGTCTTTTTCAAATTCATTCTATTTATCAAGGTGTAAAAATCAAACATTGACAACAACATTATCAAGGTTATTTTTTTGTGAATTATGATAATAAAGACTCAAAAGTTTGCATTAAAAGTGCACTAAAAGTGTTGTAAGTAGTGTGCTCGCGTCGTATTGGGCTGGCGGGTCTTGCTGTGCTTCCTGTTTTTTTTATCGGCAAAAAATAATCTTCCTGTTATGATGTCTCAAAGTATCATTTTGCACTATTAAAAACTTCGCAGCCTCTTAACCCTTCATCTCTATCTGTTTGGACTTCAATTCCTTTCTTCATTCAAGACTTATTATTAAAAATTTTATGGAAGACCTGAGAAATGAACAAAATTAAATATGCTCCAAATATTTTAGAACCCAATGAGGGAAAAACGTTACTGCTAGTGGGTGAAGATGGCAGCAATGAATTTATAGATTTTGTCGAACAAAATTAAACATGCTCCAAATATTTTCGAACCCAACGAGGGAAAAGGGTTACTGCTAGTGGGTGAAAATTGCAACAATGAATTAGAAGATTTTGTCTCTCTTACCCTCGATTCCTATGACCTGGAAGATAATAAATATTTAAAAGATTCTTCGTTCATGTAGCAGAAAAATACTTCGTTGGTCAATTCAGCACTTGGATCATAGGAAATTCACACAAGCTATGTTTCCAAACGACACAGTTTTGTGCTTAAATCAAAACTCTTTTTGTGTGCTTTGTGCACATATCATGTTAACTAAATTTTATTTTAAAATTTTGAATTCGCGGCTAATCTCAAAAGACATTCTTTTAAGTCAACGGTAAATTTTTAAAATTTTTTTAAAAATAAAATCCAGAGAACACAATCAAAAGAGTTTTAAATGAGTGATTTCGGTCACTTTTTTTAATTCGGCGGTGACCAAATAGGCATATTTTTTCTTTTTATTTTTAATTTACATAAATTTAACTTTTAAAAAGAATAAGAAATTGCCAATCAAATAAATGTTGTTAGAGACAAAAAAAAAGAGTTTTAATGCACTTGGGACAATAAACATCAAATTTGGTGGACTTTTTGGGTCTATCTTTTGAAATAAAATTTTATTAACATGGTGTGCACACAATACACAAAAATAAGTTTTAGTTTAAGAACAAAATTGTGCCATTTGGAAGCACAGTTTGTGCGATGTGCTAAGGCACAACACACATCCCAAATTTCACTTTTTTGGTCTACCTTTTTAGAATATTTGTTTATTTTAATTTTTTCAATTTGTGTCATTTTGAAAAATTATTAATTTATCATGATGAGATACATTAAAAAAAAATAAAAATATTATAACCAAGAAACTATAAAAACAATTACTCAAATAAAAAAAACTCAAAAATAAAAATATCATCTTACATTATTTTTGTCTTTATAATGTTTTTTTCTGATTTTGCTATGGGTATAGACCCATAGCACAGACCAAAACAATTACTCAAATAAATATAACTCAAAAATAAAAATATCATCTTACATTATTTTCTCTCCCTCTATTTTCTCCCTCCGCCTCCCTCTCCCTCTATTTTCTCCCTCCGGCCTCCCTCTCCCTCTATTTTCTCTCTCCAGCCTCCCCCTCTATTTTCTCTCACCTATTACTTATCCTATTGATATGGGAAAAAAAATGAACACCCTTGAAAAAAATATTCCAAAGACAAAAATAATGTAAGATGATATTTTTATTTTTGAGTT
>JABCMJ010006044.1:0-29077 GCA_014822125.1 Arbutus unedo
TCGCCTTCAGCTTCCCTCGCCCATCCTTCGTCATAGAACTCATCTTCTTCCTCAAACAGCTTCGAGGCAAAAATGCACAACAAACCTAACCCTATTTTTTAGTTTATTTGGAGAGAGAGGGGGAGGGAAGAAGACACAATTTTAAGTTGTTTTTTCTATAACAAAATAACGTCATTTTATACCGATGATATCATCATGACATCTGCGGTTGTGCTTGGTGCTGTATATATAGCATTTTTGTTAATTGTGCTAAGAAAGTAAAGCAAAAATAAAGTTCCTGCACAATTTATATATTTTAAAGAAAAACTTCTTAATGAAAAAATTAAAGCATGAGTCCCACAATTTTCTTAATAACTAGATGCATGAAAAATATAAAAAAGTTGAATATTCCCATACTTTCATTTTCTTTCCCGCCAACAGGGCCTAATAAGATATAAATGTGAGTTATTTGATTTGTACATATACGGGACAAAACTATCGTGTTATATAAATGACTTAAGTAAATATTCCTTTTCGCATCTTATTTGTTGGTTACCCGAAAGGTTTATTCAGTTGTGTGTGTAGGTCAGCCTCTTACCTCGGATCTTCAATAGTACCAATGGACAAGGATACGTAATATTTGCCAAAAACTGTTGCAATGCAGTACGGTCAAGTGCATTATCTCAAGAAAATACACTACATTCACAAGACCATTCCACAAGGTTAAACCACCACTTCACAAACAGATACAAGGAACTTCTTCACATGCCACGGAGGAATCCAGTTAGTCAGACAAAGCAGAGACCGATAATTACTTAAGATGACTAGTGTTTTTACTTTGAGCGCAAACTCTTATCGCTTTCTCTTGGCAGCTGACCCAGAACCTCGACCTCCCGCTTTCTGATCTGTGGCTCCGGCACCTCCTTTACCTCTGCCTAATGGCGTCTTCTTGGCCCCTTTGTTTCTACCCTTCAAGTCCATGTCTACTTCAATTCCTGCAGAATGAGGCACTACAACATTGATTATCCACAATAAATTAACCAAATGCAACCCCACAATCCTGCCCCGGAAAATTGATATATAAGATAGAATCTAAAGGGAGCTATACTAAAAATGTCAAGCAACTATTACATAATTCCAAGCATATAGTAGATAAAAAGTAGCACAACCTTTTGACTTGAGACTTTGGAGATCCAATTCTGGCTTTTCCTCGCCGCCAGCAGTATCTCCTGAGAGTCACCAAAAGCATGGTAAGGAATGAAATCATCATACGACCCATTAAAGATTGTCAGGTAGTAAAACTAGAAGCCAAGATGCGCGATGCAAAGAAGACATCATATGAGAGGATCAGATGGCCTTAACCATCGGTTTAAAACTAATATCCAGAGATTGTTTAAAATCCATCCAGGAAAACCTTATTTACATACGGTTGGAAAGTAGAGCCTTCCAGAATAACGCACAATTTTGCAAAGCATGATGAATCTTCACCAGAGATCCAAGATGCAAAATCAAAAGTTCTCCCATTGAACTAGTAATTTAGATGACAACTTTACAGGAACCTACAACATAGACTATGTAAGGCCCAACAAAACATGACTGGAGTTTAGGGAAAAGAAGCTGTACCCAAGTCTTCTGTGTCTGAAGAATTCTCTTCTGCATTTTCTGCCAACGCATCACCATTTTCCTCTGCTAATCCATCCTCTGCTGGTTCTAACATTGCTGCAACCCGCTTTTTAGGCACCTTTTTAATACCAGGAAGGTTGATTAAATCAGCAGTCCGAATAACACGTGACCTGCTTCCTTTATTGTATGCCTTCGTCAGTGCAGCTTTGACAGCTGGCTGTATGCCATCTAGTGGATTTGGATGTCCCTGATGCATGTATCCATCAGATGAGTAGGGAGTGACAATAACTCTCCAAAGAAGATGAATGATATGCACTAAACCAGAGGTTACCTTAAATTTTGACATCTCCACAATAGAGTCGAAGTCCTCCTGGCTTATAGAGTAAAAATCCATAAACTCCACAACCTTCTCCACGGCTTCATCCTGGTGATTATTACCATACAAATTATGTACATTCAAATAAATTCAACTATCATCTGATATTCAAAATAAATTGTATGGCCAACCTTAGGCAGCACTTGAAGAGGATCAATCAACTGTTTCAGAAGAAGAGGAAGGTAATCAACTCGCAGTGTTGTCCTGCAACATTTAAAGCATGAGTAATTAAGCAGCTGGCAAGAAAGAATGACAAGCAGTCCAGCACCTAGAAGAAGAGAGTAAATCTAATGGTAAATTTCAAAATTCATTCCAAAAGCAGAACAATCGAGTGGGTTTTTTTCCGTTTCATTCTATATAGGCAGTCTGCACAAAAATTATAGTTTCTAGAATGGTACACACCCATTCATGCGTATATTCTTTATCCTATTACTTGGGTGTACAACTTTCCATTTGAGAAATCTACACCCTAGCTGTACATAGACAGCAGTCCTCACACCTATCTTTATCTAATATTTGTAAAAGTACCAATCCAAGCAAGTAACCACCAAAACCCATCCCCAACACACAAATCAAGATAAGAAAAGAAAAAGATTTCCCCCTTAATCTTGGTCGCTGACTCACGAAAGAAACAAGAAATGATAAAGCAGCATTCAACTTGCATTTTCCCTGTTTATCGAGTGCTTCACTGTTTCCTTTTACCCTCTTGATTGGTTTCTTCGTTCTTTCCCCATGACAGTATTCCGTGTCAAACACCAGACGTGTTTACATAACCAGTTCCCAAAGCCACATACAGTGGTTTGATGAACTACACATGATACATACACATTACACACGCCACAAATGGAGAACATTGTTGAGCATGTGTGAGAGAAAGAGACAGCAAGATCAGACAACCACTTGCTCAATGCCAAAACCAGTCACAGAACTCATCCAGCAGTAACTCAGCAGCTTTTTCAAAAACCGCTACACATACTGAAGAAAGAATATACAACCAAGAAACCTGAAACAAATCCCTAAGACATGCCATGGGCTTTTAAGCTGTCAGCAGAAGATCTTGTTTTCTAGGCATTCTAAAATATCCAATAAATAAACCAAAATGTGACCGTACATCATCAAAACCATAGGATTCTACATATCATACCATTCGATGCAATACACCAAGCTATCAATTCATAAGAATTGTAAGAAGATGAAATTTTTTACAATTCACTATACATATCTCCTACGATTCACTTCGATATACAAAAATATCGATTCATTCAATGACATACCCCCGTTGCAAAAGAAATAAATTAAAGTCATCAAGTGAGAAGTTTGAGAAAGTGTGGCGGTTTCATTATTGAGAGCCTTTTGAGGAGTAATAGCATATTGTTGACTAATTTGATGAAAAAACAACAATAAAAACAAAAAAACGTTACAGATGCTTTTGTATACGGATGGAAATAAAACCAAAAAATGATAAAACGTTATAACTGAATTCGTGACGTTGGGAATCTTCTACTAGATAAAAAATATAATTTTGTATACAGATGCTTTCAATTTGATTGAAATTATAATTTTTTTCACGTTCTCATATGATGCATCTTTGGATTCAGTAGCCGAAAATCAAATTCACCAAATCCACATCTCTTGCAATAGAGGCAAGGGTCTTCCCATGTAGACCAGTGATCAGTTGAGGATCACTGATTTAGTTGAAACGAGCTTATCATTGATTTAGGCCTAAAACAATCACTTTTACACTAAATCTTTGTCACTTAAATCCATACATATATGGCAACATACTATAGAAATCTGACCGAATTGCAGAGATTCGCAATTCAATTTGATTCACGACTCAAAAAGGGACCATTTCAATTCTCGATTCAATTCACGGTTTTACAACTATGCCATGAACTTTATACCTTCCCATACTAGATCCACGAGAAGCAAGAAGATGAACATGCATATCCTCCAGAAGTCTCAAATTCTTCCCCATTGTTGAGTTCTTTCCAAGCCACCCGCCAAATCTATTGAAGTTACGTTCTCCCTACAAAAATGACGACAACTAATGACGTAAACAGAAATTGTAGAACTTCAGATCACAAGCCAAAAACTTGTGGCCCACGGTAAGAAACCAGTTGAAATTACCAAAATCACTGGCAGAAGGACAAAAATTCAAAACAACTACCCATCATATGAAACACCAGAATAAAAAAAATCCAAGGGCAAAAAAGTACACAACAAAAAAAACGAAACCACAAGGAACTACCAACCAAATAGCAAATTCTCCTTGAAACAACGAAAAATGCCCTTTAAATAAGGATTTGGTGGCAGCTCCATCCCTTGCACCTTGTTAAATCTAATCATCCACCTCATAGTCTAAACAGTATGACAGAATTATAGCTATTTCCCAGTTCAGTGTAGGCAAGCAGGCAGGCGCATTCCACGGCGCAAACTGGATGCATGTGCGTGCGCACACGTACGTGCGTGAGCGCGTGAGTGTGTGTTTCTGTGTGTCTGTGCACGCGCGCGCGTGTGTGAGAGAGAGAGAGAGAATACGAAAAATATACAAACTTGTCCACAAGGTAAGCATAGTAAAAGCCACCAGAAGGCAGAAAATCCAAGGGAACCACAACCACCTTAGAATTGCCCTTGGAAGCAACAGTAAAATTCTATGGACAATATAAGAGTGTTAATCCTTTACTTTGTAGAGAGGAAGATATGGAGAGAGAAAGTAGGGTCATCTTTACTATAGTTTTTTGAATATCCTCATCTTGCCATACATGTATATCATGAAGTCGAAATTTCAACAATTACACATGTAACCAAGTAAACCTGTATACAAACTTTTGCATAGGAGAAACACACCAGTTTCAAACCATTCTTTTGTTTATGCATAGTGCAAGGCCACAAAATTATATTTGATAACGTATCCTAGGCATACATGTATCCTATTGTTCTAAGATTTTATTGCATCAATGTATCCACATCTCGTATCGATATACATAATTCATAGGTTCCAACTGGTACAATGGTACGGTATTAATGGACCTGGTCATCTTAATGGTTGACGGTGTCCATGCATCTCTTCCCTTTCTGTTCCCTGATAGTGGAAACATCCATTCACCTCTTCTTGCAGTGCAACTTTTCCTGGAAAGTCTGGTCAGAAATACTATATTGGTGGAACCTCCAGCGGGTATGTCCTACTACAATTGCAGATCTCCTTCTCATTTGGCAGTATTATGCTTTCAAAAACTTGGAAAAAAAAATGTTCGGATTCATGTTTTTATGCTGTTTGGTGATAACTAGGATGGCCTTGTGGATTAAAGGATTATTTGATGCTCCTTTCTATAGTTGAAGATATCCAAAGATCTAATAGGGTGGAGAGTATGACATGGAATTGGGATTCTGCAACACTAGATCAGGTTCAAGGGAAGACTTAGGAGTTGATGGAAGGCTTGCTGTTGTTAGGCTGCTACTATGGTGATGATGGGATAAATGGATTGAAGTTGCTAGTGCTACTAGTGCAGATAATGAATGCAGCAATTTATTTTAAATTTGCAGCTATTACCAATAAGGAGGTGTCTGATAATGATGGTGCAACTAGATATAGCTATAGAATGGGATATGGCTGATGGCTTTTGCTGGTGCTGCTGGTGTTGCTTTGTTGATGCTGTTCTCTTTTCTTTATGGACTGGTATTTTTTTGGTGTTTAAAGCTAAAATTTGGCTTTGTGATAGGGAGTTAAGGCTTTGGGGGGCATGTCCCAATTTTCTTGTTTTTAGGTTGGTGTCTTACCAACCCTCTCTCTTTCGAGGTCTCAGGTGGCATATGATTGTCGGAGGATTGGTGCTAACCTAGTTGGGATTCATGCTTCCCTCATTGTGATGCCGTCATGCTCATGGCCGCTTTAATCTTTATAATTCTCTTTCAAAGATTAATAAATTCCATTCTTTGCCGATTAAAAAAAAAGGGTGACAGATCTCAACTTGAGATAGGGAGCTCAAGTTCAATTACAGAAATGTGATTCCACTGTACCAAAAGAGAGGCAATTGCAGAGGAGTAAAAGATTTCCAACTAACAGATATCATGACAACCTTGCTTTGATACCATGTCAACGTTTCGTACCACAAAGATAGAAGAAGAAGAAACATAACAGCTGCTCATTATCGATTGATAAAGTGAAAAAATACAGTAAAACCTAGTAAACAATAACAGCTGCAGCCTAAAAATCAAGTGAAACAAAGTGATTACACCACAACTATGTAACCTACCCACAGTACCATTAAACAAACAAATCACGGTAACTGACTTGATTACACCATTTTAATAGGAGCAATCAATTCTTTTGTTGAGAGTTATTATAATGTGTGTTTAGTAGTATTAGGGTATTTGGATCTTTTACCTTGTACTCGTTCTCTATATATGATGTATGAGTGTTAGGGTCTCATAACATGGTATCACAGCCAACTCCAAACCCTACATAGCCGCCACCATCACCATACATAGACGTCGCCGTGGTGGAGTTCCAAATCCTTGTCTGCACCTGTCCGATTCCCCTCATCGCAACTGTTCAAAACCTTCAATCAAACCAAGACTACTGTTTGAAACCTTAAAATTGAACCCAGATCAGCCACCCTCATGTTAAAATCGAACCCAGATCAGCCAAGAGCCCAAAATCGAACCACATCTCCCAAAATCAAACCCTAGATCAATCGTTCCCTTTGATCACAACCCTAACTCGTGTTTCAGTTTAGATAGACTCTCAGAATGGTCGACGTTCCATCTGGTTCTCGCTTTTGAGGCCTTTTGCTACGTGTTTAGCTCATGTCTGGTTTGAGTTACTTCTGTAGCTTACTACTGGTTGTTGGTAATGCATCTTCTTATTCGATGTTCGTATTGTCTGGTGCTCATTTGTTGATTGTTCCTTAATTGGTCGCCGTTGATCCGTTATTTGTTGGGTTACCTCTATTATTGTGTGTTGTTTATCATGGCTTCTAGTGTTGATCCAACTATGATGTTTATCACTTCCACACGATTAAATAAAAAAAATTATGTTCCATGGACAAAGGCTATTGAAGTATATTTTTTGGGCAAGTACTAGTATCATTTCCTGATAGATGATCCTCCTCAACAATCTGTTTCAAAGTTGAATGATTAGAATGCTGAAGATGCTCAGATTCATATTAAGTTGTGGAACAGTATGAAGCCTCACATCAATGGTATCTTAGTTTTCTTGCCTACTGCCAAACTTGTGTGGTATCAGGTTCAAGAGTTGTATTTTGGTGTTAATAATCTACGACGTAGATATGATCTCCATCGAACTTATTTTTCTCTTGCTCTTGGTGAGTTATCCTTACAAAATTATTACGCCCAGTTTCATGATATATGTGAGGAGATCAATATCTACCAGCCTATTTCTACTAATATTCAGGTTGTGCAGCACCAACATGAGTTTATGCATAAGACTTGATTCTTATTTGGCCTACTCTCCTCTTATGATCTCATTCGCTCCCAATTGCTGGGGGCTCGTGATCTACCTTCTCTGAGTGAGGTCTTATGTCGGCTTCGCCAGTCGTCTATTTCTGATACTAGTACCGCTATAACAGCTCTATCTGATCATTCTGCCTTGGCTTTTGCTATTTCTGGTAGATTTGGCACTTCCACTAGTCATGGCCTTGGCCGTGGTCGTAAGGGGGCGGCGGTCATGGTTACTGAGGTCGTGGAGGCTGCCAATCGGGGCAAGGTGGCCATGGTTGAGGTCATAGTTCCTGTTTGTGCACTAATTGTGGAGGAACCAATCATACGGCGAAATATTGTTATGATCTTCATGATTTTTCCCACGCTCATTAGACCACTTCTTCTGAGGACACTAGACATGTTACTCATTCCACTAATATTGTGCTCACTATATCTACAGAGGAGTACCAACATCTTGTGTCACTTCAAACTCCATCTACAGGTGCTTCTTCCATTGTTACGCTCGCTCAGATAAGTCATTCTGTTGCTAGTATTTCGTCTTCTATTTCTCCTACTCGAGTTATTGATAGTTGATATTGGCGCCTCTAATCATATGATCGGTACATTTACTGTTTTCTCTTATTGTCAATTTGTTGGTAAACTATCTTAATTTACCATCGCAGATGATTCAACCACTACCGTTACTGGTTTGGGTTCTGTTTTTGTCACTCTTTCCTTTACTTTGGATTTTGTCTTGTATGTTCCCCGTTTCCATTTAATCTTGTATTTGTTAGTAAACTTACCAAGTCCTTAAACTGCTCTATCACATTCTTTCGTAATGGTTGTGTTCTAAGAACTTACAACGGAGAGAAAGATTAGTGGTGGTGCCATGCTAAGAGTGTTGGCCTGTACTACTTTGCTAATGATGTTCACTCTACCTCTGTTGCTCTCCAATTTTCGGTGTCACCATATCAACATTATTGCCATCTTGGTCATCCAGCCTTACAAACCCTCATGTAGTCGTCTTACTCATTTGTCATGTGAAGTTTGTGAGTTGAGTAAACAACGTAGAGTATCATTTTATTTCAGAATTGAGAATCGTGTTTCGCATCCATTTCAGTTAGTAAATTCGGATATTTGGGGTCCTATATGGGTTCCTAATACTTTTGGTTTCCAAACAACGTAGAGTATCATTTTATTTCAGAATTGAGAATCGTGTTTCGCATCCATTTCAGTTAGTAAATTCGGATATTTGGGATCCTATATGGGTTCCTAATACTTTTGGTTTCCAGTATTATGTAATTTTGTTGTCGATTTCTCCCGTGTTACATATTTTTATCTTATGAGAGAGCCATCAGAGTTGTTTTCTATTTTTCAATCATTTCACATGAAAATAAAAAGGCAGTTTGATACTTGCATTCGAGTGTTTCGTTCTGATAATGCATGTGAATATTTTCATACTGCTCTCAATTTTTTTATGCTCATGCTATTCTTCATCAGTCCTTTTGTGCTCGAACCCCCAACAAAATGGGATTGTCGAACGCAAGATTTGCCATTTATCTAAGGTTATGTGTGCACTGTTATTTCAAATGTAGGTTCTTAAGTCTTAAAGGACGGATATTGTTCTTACGACCTACCACTTTATCAATCTTATGACCTCCACTGTCCTCGGTGGTTAGATCCCTCATATGGTCTTATTTCTTGATCGTTCTCTACACTCCTTAACAACACAGGCTTTTTGGTGCACATATTATGTTCATGCTCTGGATCTTGACCTAGACAAACTTGATCCCCGGGCCGTTTGGTGTCTTTTTAGGTTACTCTGGCACTTAAAAATGATATAAGTGTTACTCTTTGTCCCTTCATCATCATTTTGTATGTGCAGATGTTACATTTAATAAGTCCTTACCTTTCTTTCTGTGGACCACAGATCCTATTGATCCATCTCATAGTGTCTCTCTAAAGTTCCACCTAAGAAACTCATGCAGGTATATGTTTTTCCCTCCAAAGTACCGCTTGCTTCGTCTCAGCATGCTATGCTACTTTCTTTTCCACCTGGTAAGACTACAGTTGAATGTCATTGGGTGCTCCCTGTCAAATATCACTCCAATGGATCTATTGAGCGGTCTAAAGCCCGATTTGTTGCCAAATGCTATACTCAGACTTATGGTATTAATTATGCTGAGACTTTATGTGGATGACATCATCATTACCGGTGATAAGGAGGTCCTTGACATTTTCATACCAAGGATTTGGGCAGACTACGATACTTCTTAGGTATTGAGGTGGCGCGGTCCAAGAAAGAAATTAATTTATCTTAGAGCGAGTATGCTTTGGATATTTTAGAGGATAAGAGGAGATTGGCATATTGGGATCGAGACCTGTGGATACTCTTATGGATTCCAATGTCAAACTGTGTTAATCAGGGAGAGTTGTTTCCTATGGAGAGTTGTTTCCTAGTTCTAACCAATACCGTCAATTGATTGGTAAGTTGAATTATCTTACCGTTACGCGTCATGATATTTCATTTGCAGTTATTTTGATGAGTCAGTTTATATATGCACCTCGACTCCCTCATTGGGAGGTTGTTCTTCGTATTGTAAATTATCTAAAGACTCATCCAGAACAGAGCCTGTTTTATCGAGCCAATGATCATTTACGTGTTGAGACATTTACTGATTCAAAATAGGTAGAGGGCCTTTTGACAAGAGATCAACTAAAGGATATTGTGTTTTCCTGAGTGATAATCTCGTGACTTGGAAAAGTAAGAAGCAAACCGTTATTGCACGATCTAGTGTAGAAGCTGAGTAACGTGCCATGGCACACACAACGTGAGATTATTTGGGTACGATTGCAGAGAAAGGCTTAAGTGTGCAGTTGCCTATGAATATGTACTATGATAATCAGGCAGCCATTCATATTGCATCTAATCCTGTGTTCCATTAGCGGACCAAACATATTAACGTCAATTGCCCCCTTGTTCAAGAGAAGATGGATAGTAGTGTGATTGTCACTCCTTTCGTGTCTACAAGTGCTTAATTGGCCGACATCTTCTCCAAACCATTATACAAGTCACGATTAGAGCTACTATGTAACAAGTTGGGTCTATGTACTATTTACATTCCAGTTTGATGGGGAGTGTTAAGAGTTATTATAATGTGTGTTTAGTAGTATTAGGGTACTTGGGTCTTTTACCTTGTACTCGTTCTCTATACATGATGTATTTGTGTGAGGGTATGTGATTAATCAAAGTATTAATCTCTTATAACAAACTCCATTAAAATCAAAACAAGTGTTCAAACACTATAGTCTTATGAGGCTATGAGCAACATGAAATTAACATCTCACCTGTTCAAGTATCTCCCTTCGCCCATGCAACAATGCAGCACTGGTACAAGAAATAATTAAAAAAAGAATAAGAAAAGTAAAATGACAACAACGGGATACTAGAAAATAGAAACCAGTATTCTCCTGATCTGACCAGGATAAAACCTACGGAATTATGCAAGAAGCTAGGGTTCCAGTCTGGGAGAGCTGCCATTGTCGATATCTTCGTATCTGTACATTTATTATATCACCATCTCCAATAGACTCTGCAGCACGGGCAATTGAGCTAAGCCGTTTCATCCCATCATCATCTTTGCCAACCGAACTCGGCCTATAATTGATATAGTTTTCCTGCCATTCATTCAAAATATATTAGACCAGACAATTTGTAGGTAAAAATTTGAGATCATATTCTATGTTGCCAATTGCACAAAACTACGATTACCCGAGTAACTATATCAAACTCAGCAAGAAAAACATTATATACTGTGGCAAAAGAATAAGGTTGCTGCTGTCATGAGTCATGATTCTTGACCGAAGAAATGTAGTAACTATGAAAATTTGTACACCTAGCCCAATAACAATGATTAATGTATGAAAACAAAAATGCAGGAGCACAAACAGGAAGGCTGGGTCTGATAATTTTACAGTCATCTCAAATGCACGAGGCAATATGCCAAATTCAGGGTGGACCAAGAGTTTTGATTACACAAAATGGTAACTTGAGAAGCAACCATACAGGCACAGCCAAATAGAGTAACAGAGAAAATACCTGAATGAGAAGAGGTACTAGATCAGGATCGCTCATGCTTAGGTCGATTCGCTCATCCATTCGCAGTTTCCCCCCATTAAAGCCAAAGAGCCTGCACAATCAAAAGCTAATTTGTCTAAGTGCACTTGAGGAGCACCAAAAAGCTCCACGATAAACAACTAATCAAACTAGTGAAACCTTTGGTGTATAAGTATAACCAAATGTAGTAGCACAAAGAGAGAGAAAATATCACCAAAGGCTTTTCACCCACAAGCAAAGAAAAGTCAGTACATTGGTATAGATTACACCTAAGCTTTTAGGCTTAGTGATGTCTTATATAACAAACATTTAGGTATTTAGGGTGAGGCGTACTTTTGCAATTTCAAAGTTCGTTGGATAGGCTGTACAACTATAGGTCGGCCATGCATTGCGGCATTTAGAGTTTTGTATACAAGTACCATTTAGTTTTTGTCAAATATTGGGAGTCAAAAGTCTTGGTTTCCTAATTGGAATCCAATTCATATCTTCTTTTTTTGTGCTGGGCACCTATGAGGTTACGAGTACTTCTAAATCTATATGAGGAGATGTGAGGGAGTTATACCAATTGATTGGTGATTTGCAGAATTTACAGAGGTTTCAAGCTTTCTTATGTGGATTGTGTGATGCAATTAAACCCAAGTGTGATACCTAAGGCTTCTACAAGGGATTTATAGAATTCACTGCTACTCAACTATCTGCAAAATACCATTCTCTGGTAATTTGTCCAGTAGCCAGAACGACGACAAAACAGCCCCTAAACCCTTTTGTGTTCCTTCTACCCGTTTGTAACCCTATCACAAACCCTTGCAATGTCGTATTCTTACCACCCTTTCAACTAAATAATCCACTTGAATCTCGTCCCAAACACCACTTTTACTCCTGTATCATTTTAGTTTCTGGTTCACTACTAGTAGGAGTGGTCCCAGTTGTCCTAAAAAAAATGAGCAGCCAGCTTTGCAAACAAAATGATAAAACAGTTCAACAAAGACAAAGATTCGAACATTCAACAACCTCAAAATATACCATAGCAAACCGGGAAAACCCAACAGCAAGCTAAAGCAACGCCTAGAAGAATAATGCATGCTCAAACAAGAAAGGAAACTTATCATACTTATCCACAGCAGTGAATGGCGAAATATCTTCATCCTTTGCACTACTAAGAAGGCGCTGTCTGACATCATCATATTTAATAACTGACATGGAGAGGTTCATATACTGCAACTGGTTCAGAGCCATGCGCATGTCTCCATTGACTCTTTCTGCAAGCTCTTCAAGTGCAATCTGCAATCATAAACCCAGCACAAGTACCTTAGTACTTTTTTTAACATTGTGTCTTCAAAGAAGGCAACTGAACAAACATGGCAGTAATAAACTACTCATCTAGGTAAATGCAGAATAACAAAAAGAGAAAGGACAACTAGAAAATGACAATTGTTGACCAAAAATCCCCTAGCCAATAAGGTCACTTGGTTACAACAAAATCCAACCGTGCAGTATAAACATAAACTTCAAAGTTGTATATCAAAAGGACTAGAATGGTCAAAATGGTCATTAGACTCATAACACAATCCAAATAATTAAGGTCAAATCTGAAAGAGACATCAGAGAATGAATCCAACATCCTCAAAACAGTTTTCACAGTTTCATAGAAGAATATATGCACGTCATTTATTACTCATAGCATTGCGATTTTAGCACATTCTGTATGAAATGAAAGGATGATTTTTCCTCTCTCTCTCTCTCTCTCTCTCTCTCTCTCACACACACACACACACACACACTAACGCTGACAAACACACTCCCTCCCTCGCTCACTCACGCTCCCCTCACTCCCACACTCACACTCCTCTCACTCGCTCACACACACACTCGCGCTGACACACATGCTCCCTTCTCTCCCACGCTCGCTCACTCACTGACAGATAGTGAAAGATAGAGAGTGCTAAACTTTCCAAGTAGTTTGATCGAAGGATCAAACCAATTGAAATAAATAGTGCTTGAGAAAAATCCATATTTGCATGTGGCTATTCTCCAATTTTCAGGTTCATTTGATGCATCAACAAGAAACGCAGAATAATTACTTTTCACTTTAAGTCTCAGTGAAGAATAATGACAACTTACTGATTGACACAAACATTGAGATCCATATGCCTTGCGTTTTGGTCAGCTTTCAACACATGCCCTTATGGCATGTTAGCCATTGAACAACAAAAAAACGCAGCAAAATATGTACTTTCAAAAAGAAGGAAAATTTTTGTACATCGAAGAACCTGCACACCACTTACTCTAAAGGTTTGGATAGAGTCACAGCAATATTATTTTGTGGCAACATTAACTTTGATATTCTTTTTCTTGCTAAATGACACTCACTGAAGGTAATTCTCTCGAACCATACCCAACTCCAAATAGCAATACTATTGTCTGGCATGGCACATGGCAATGGAAGAGCAGATAACTTCCAGACAAAAAAGCAAGGACACCCAAAAGAATGAAGACGAATTCAACCAGGTGGACAATGATTACAAATGGCCTTGGTCTTGAAGTCAATATTGCATGGATCCCTGATTTTGGATGAAGCACCTTTGTTGACACAACACGACACGGTGCGGGTGCAGGAAATGTGTCAGACTCTTCCCTATTTTTTCAGAGACGGGTAACTTAGAGGGGGAGAAGATCAAAGACTGAAAAAGTTCTTACAGTTGAGAAACTTTAAGAGATCCTTGTTGATTCTCGTTGTTGAGATAAAAAAAGAATGGAAGTGACGACATGCTTTCGATCTGCAACAGTCTATTCTACAACCAGAACAAAGAAGAAGACTGCACTGCTGTTATGGTTCTGGATCTGTACGACCACAATGAAGATGAAAGTGCACTCCTGCTATGGTTCTCGATCTAGAGAAAGAAGGGGGAGAAGAGACGTTTGCATATAAAAAATGATAAATGATGTTTAGTTTTTCTTTTATTCTATCAAAAGGCTGTTTGGTTTCTCGATCAGTGCATGTTTTGTTGGATGCTTCGACCAAATAAAGGTGTCATGTATTGACACTATAAGGCTAGCTGCGCAAAGGGTTAGTGGGCTACACATTAACTTATTTAGGCTAAAGGGTAACTGGCAAAACACACATCTGGCTAAAGGGTAAATGGGCCAAACAACAATCTAAGAAGGATTTGAACCAAAAATTTCATATGAAAGAACTGGAAACATGCTCATAAACATAATACATCAAAGAAAAATTACTTTCAGTATTTTCACGCATCCATATCCAAAATTGAATCCATATTAATGTATCCTCTGTTTTTAGGCTCTAGGTGTCCGACCCCTAGATTTACACTCACCCAATCGTCACCCCCTTGTCCATGTAACATACCTTGAAATCATACCACCTAAACAACAATACACTATCCTGCTTATATAAGCCTAACTTACATGTCCACAGCCTCTCTAAAATCTACTCCCAACCACTCTAGGAATAAACAAGCACTAAAATAACCTTTATCAGTATCAACGACAGCTAATTACATCAATTTTTTGTGTACACAACCAAGAGTAGTGAATTTTTCTTCTTTTGTTTTCCAAGAAAGTACGACGTGGCGTGTATTAATCAGCTTGCACGAATTTACATGGCAATGCACTGCTTGCTTTGGCATCAGCCCAATTCGCCTTGGCAAGAACTACACACTTTAGAAATTCTAAGCTTGAAGGCAAGGTTTTACGGGAAGAAATCACATTTCACAATTCTAAAGTAGTGGGATAGAAGAAACAAAAAGGATGGCGAAATAGATAAAAAGTAAAGTATGGACATATTTATGTTTATATATAAAGAGGGAGAGGAAGAGAGTAAACAATGTTGGAAGTTGAACAACAGGTAACATAGATAAACACCAAAAATTAGCATTAACAGTAGAGCTGTCCTCTGTAGTCAGCAGACTCAGCATATATGATTAAAGCTAAATGGATCCTTGCTCACTAAAAGAGAATCAACTTCCTAAAAAATAAGGACTACCACCTGATTAGTGCCAACTAGAAGAAACTGAAAAAACATAAAATCCCAAGATGCATTAAAAAGTTACTAATACAATGATGTTTGAAGATAAAAAACTTCTAGAGGGCAAAAAGAGAATCAAATGGTGAAATCTGACGTGCTCTGATAGTATGTATCTTAGATGATTAAAGGCCCTCCAATGAGAGGGTAGATAGCAACTCTAATTGACACTATATTCAAGTGTTGAGAGGCCTATAATCTATTTTTCTATTAGACCTTTACAAAATATCCATTTATCTCCTACTTTGTATCTAACTTCACAGGGAAGACGATTGAAAGACACAAGAGGAATGACCACGCCAGAAGCTTGAGCATGGTTGTATGTGCACATGCTGCTTTGTCCACAAAATAGATTGACGCAAATTGCTCAAAATTTTCTAATCTGCCTTATTTCTCTGTGATGACTTAGAGACTAAATGGAAACACTATGACAGAACACAACGATAAACACGAACGCACAAACATGTTCTTAACAGAGCACGTACCTCGTTAACTTGAAGTCCTTCTGCTTTTGCAACTTGCATTAACCTCTTTCCCATCTATCATTTGCTACATTCCGTTAGTAACTTGGGCATCCCAAAATTGCAAATTAGAACATAAAAGCAGAAACATATATACATTAGATACACCAATATTAATCATGGTGATGCAATGTCCAATTTGGTATCAGAAATAGAAAATTAAGCTGCCAAACCGTACCAGCGGCAACAACATCCACCAAAAATCCCAACTTGAACCAGTTTATTTCACCAGGTCCAAGCTAGATTTTATCACTCAATGTTTAATAACAATTCAGACATGAAGAAAACAAGATATTTGCAAAAAGCAAGACCGACATACAAAACAACCTCACACCGGTAGGACAATCGAACAAGACATCAATAGGTAAACAATTTCAGCAAATCATTCTACAAACTTATGACCTAATCATGAGAGCGAAATGTGAATGAGAACTTGCAAATTTCAAACATTTTTTTTATGTCAACTACGCTTCAGCAAGTCAAAGTGTCAAACCAATCTTACTTGCTATGAGAGGTGAAATTGGTATGTAAACAGCCAAGACCACGATAGAGAAAGGTGGAATGAACAGAAAAGAACCTATGTCATACATCAGATAAATGTGAAGACTTCAGTATCCTATATGATAGCAGCTGGAAAAAAAAATTATAGTTGTGTTCTGTGCACCATGGATGTGGATGCCAGAGCTCCAGATCTCTAATTGACCTGAAATTCAGCTTTCTTGATGAGCATAAGTGATCTATTGTATCCAACTATTAATTTTGCGAAATGAGATTGGCTGAAGAAGCAAAACTTCTGCATTTGACAATACAAGTAATCTGATGCTGCCCCATAAAAAATGTGCAAAGCAAATGCAAATCCACAAAGTAGGATATTGCCCTTTCAATTTTCAGCATAGGATATCAAAAGTTGTCCTATGCGAGGGATGAGATAATCAAAAGAAGCACGAGCAACCCTACTCTTAGTGCTTGCTTTTTTATAACATAATTTTCTATAACCTTGGATGCTTTAATCTCTTCATATGTTGAAGTACAGTGCATAAATCTGTGATGGTGTACCAAATGTATTCCTTTAGAAATGTATCCTGGAAAAATATCTATGCATAAGTTGCATCCCTATGAATGCCAAACATGCTGCAATCTAAAAAGCACGGGCACTTCTAAGAATCTCGCATGTCATGCCACGGGACATGACAGCAACACATGTTGAGAACATACCTTCTTATTGCTTTATCGGTGAGAACCTAAGAAGCACGGACATTCACGGGACGACACGGACAGGAGCATGCGAACACGTGATTTTTTTAAAAAACTAGGACACGTTGGGATATGTTGAATAAAAAAATAAAAAAATAAAAAAATGTTAAATATACGCATACAAGATTACGATGTTATATAACCATATGAATTTGTATCAAATTAAAGGTAAAAATGTACGAAGATGCGGGTAATAGGATTGGGACGAAGAGGGAGAAACACAGAAAGGAGGAGAGACAAACTGAGAAAGAAGAACAGGGAGAAGGGAGAAGTACCTATAGAAACTTCAGTCCTCTCTCTCTCTCTCTCTCCTCCCTCCCTCCCTCCCTCCCTCCCTCCCTCCCTCCCTCGATACCTGGGTTTTAAGGTTTAAGAACCGGCTGATGTAATATAACTTGTTCTCTTTCTCTTGTTATGACAGTTTTCACCCTCAGATTACCAAGTATTGGTTATAATTTTTTAAGAATTAAAACATTATAGTGTTGACCCCGTTTAAGGTTTTAAAAATTGCATTCTCACCCAAAATATGCCTTGTACATGTCCAGTGCGTGTCCGAACATGTCACATACATGTCCAGGGAGTGTGAATGCTCTAGGTTAGCTTTTCCATCCAGAAGATTTAAAGGTACTAGTGTTTCATGTCAGGTTCCTTGCACAGAGGTTGCATTCCTGTAGGTAGCAAGTAGCAGCTTTGTTTTGTTAGTTTGCTTTTGCTAGCCCTCTGTTCATACCTACATGAATGTAGGTTGTAGAATAACAGTGCACATATTGCCTCTCCTTTAGTAGGAAAATATAAAACTTTCGAGTGGAGCCAAAACTTGAATGAACTCAATATTTGGCATACTTATATGAGAACAAAGATAACTATTTACTTCTATAAAGATAGAGGAGAAAGGACCTGCTGCTTTGTAGGTTTCCGGAAACTCAGAATCAAACAGTAGTTCACTAGACTCTTTAGTTTTTGGCTGTAGCGATCATTACAAATGCAGATGATAGGAACTTTGGAGATTTTGATGCTAGCAATAAGATCAGCCACACCACCTCTATCTCCAGCAGACATGCCATCAACCTCATCCATGATAAGCACAGTTTTTGGATGCTTCGAACTGCAATATTATTTCAAAATCAACTATAGGAAAACCAGAATTCAGGCACTTTGTAACGCATGCAGCCTAGATATAAGGATAACAAGAAACCAACCGATCCATGTTAACACTAAGGGCTTCATTGGAAACAAGTTCCTTGATAGAATTTGAAGTACGTCCACCTATTCCTTTTTCAATTTTAGAATCAGCCTTTCCACGACTATCACTAGCATTAACCTAGAAGCACAAGCACAGTATTAATCAATAAGTGAAAAATACCAAAGATAAAGTGAAAGAGGTGTAACGGGGAAATGGACCAGAAGGCATGCTAAAAATGGAACTGTTTTTTTTTTCTTTTTTTACTATACCTACCTCGACCGGCTCGAAACCAAGCATCTGACTGACCAACTTTGCTGACGTAGTCTTCCCTATGCCAGGTGTACCAGTTAGTAGTACAGCTTTTTTAGCACCAGAGTCATTATATTTTTTCCCCTTTCCCTTGCCACCAGTATTCAGGAACTGCTCATCCCAGTGTTTCAGCCAATCATGAAGCTGCTTCACCTGCACATTGTTGCACAAATACCAGAATAGAAATGCCTCAACACCTATATATAGACTGAAAAAATCCAAGCCAAAATGAAGGAAGAAGGCAAGAGTAGCACACATACCAGTGACTGATTCCCTATGATGTCATTTGGAGTTTTTGGTCTATATTTTTCAGTCCATGGCAACAAAGCATCCCCTGTAGTATGAACTTTCTGCTTTGCAGGAGCAGTATTTGCTGTCAGGCCTTTTAGCCCTGCACCTTTAGCTGAAGAGTTGCTTGCTTGATCTTCAAAAAAGGCAAATTATAATCACATTCAAGAACACAATGCAAACTAAGGAGTGGTAAAAGGTTCAACACAAGGTTCCTACCAAAAGCGTCCAAATACTTACACAACGGGGGAAGTTCCAATAGCTTTCAAATAAATGTAGAAATCAAGGGGCCTACCCCATTGAAATATATCCCATGCAGACAAGAATATTGAAGGCATTGAGTCAAAAAGTGCACATGAGAATTTTGCACAATCTTCAGCTCTACAACTGATTGCTGTATACTAAGAAGCACAGGCACGGACGCTGACACGGACATGGGACATGCGAATTCTGTATAAATGGGGATCTAGATACATCAGGGGACACAAACACGGCAAAACATACATATATAAATATTTGGATTGATTTCATGTTGTTATTCATATTTACAGTGTATGGAAACAACAAAAACTAATAGTGTAGTTTACAATTCCTAGGTTTTACTTTTCAAGCACTATAATAAGAATCAAGATTTTATTTGATTGACATTTCTTTAATCTAAACACTACCTTTTTGCTTTCAAATACCATAATTTGAACCTGAATAATTTTATATATTCATTCTTGCTGTGTTTCCACTCGTGTCCAACTTGAGACACGAGTGTCCCCAATGTATCCACTACTAAAAACTGGCCAACACGGATACGACAACCAGCTAGGACTGTATGTGCTTCATAGTTCACATAATAAAGCATGTTGTTTATTGTAGCTGATAAAGTAGCTACAAGTTTCACCCTAATTGATCACAATCAACATTTTTAATTGCATTGGTGAAGGATACAAGTCCTCTCACAACCATGCTTTGATGACATTGCGATGAGTAAGCCTTAACACAACTAACATAGGATAAAGTACACTTTGCACTCATGCACTATACACTTGCAGTCACTTTGCACTACCGATATTCTGTGAAGCACGGATAGGAATACGGGTTACTGATATGACACATCATGGATACAACTATACGTCAAAACTCAATAAAATAGGATATGGATACTTCGGGATACGTCTAAAAACTAAATATTTGTTATAGTTATTAGTCTTCCACTATGCATAAAGAAGAGTCAAAAGAAATAAAATAGTAGTTTACAACATAGAACTTCAGTAGACAGTACTAGACAATAGGTGTATATACATACACATTTGTATACTAATATCCTCCACCAAAAGAAAGAGTAAAATAAAGACTTATAGTGTGTGTAATATGAGCATACTATATAAACAGTACAACAAATAAAAAATCTATTGTGATTTGCAAATAATACTGATATAGTGCCTTTGATTTGCAATTCATATGAAAGTCGATGTACAACTGTCAACAAATCTGCGTCTTTGATACGAGAGAGAGAGAGAGAACCTGGTTCGATCAAAGATTTGAAGTTGACCTAGGTTTTGTTATGTTTTCTGTCTCTATCACAATATGTAGGTCGAATGATCGATCTATGTTATGTATCGGATGTGTATGTAATATATATATAGAGTCATTATGCTCTTATAACTATTAATTTTTTTAAATATTTTATTTCCACTCCCGTCGTATCCCAAAAATATCCCATTGTATCCCTCATGTATCCTACACGTATCCCAAATTAAAACATTTACTTTAAATACATGATACTTATCTGCCGTGTCCGATAAGTATCGGCGCATATTGGGGGAGTGTCTGTATTCGCCACGTATCCCATACTCATACGCAACTAGGTTTGGAGCATCAGTTTCATAGCTCATATTTGAACATTCTAAACCTCACACTTTAGGTCAACTTCCCATTGCCCCCTCCCGTCAGTGAAATTGTTAAATGGGAACCGAAAATCGTCATGCAAGTTTCATGCGACTTAATTGATGGTATAACTGTCTTGTTCAATAATTTTCTCTTTAAACGCACTCAATAAATATTTTTTAAACTTTAATTTTAAAACTACCGCAATCCTACTCTACTCAACTTGAATATTATGTATAAGTATTTGACCATATCCATAAGAGGGGTGGATTAGGGCTAGGCAGGGGTTGCAACGATAGAGGTGGGAAGAAGAGAGAGAATGTGAGTAACGAATGGTGGCTCGCAATAGATTTGCAAAGAAGAAGAAAAGGCTCGCTTTTCGAATTTAATATTGCTTAGTGAAAAAAAAGTCAACAAGACCTTAATGCCCCAAATGAAGGTCCAATAAACCCCATATGCCATTATTGTATTTCTCACCGTGATAAAATTGGAATTTTTTGTCTAGTTTGTTGAGGGATTTGAAGAAGAAATAGTTAGAAAATACGGTTATACCCTTTATTACGTCACATGCAACTCAAATGACCATTTTCCGTTAAATGTTTAATTGTTCTACAAGCGGAATGGGGCAATTAGTTGACCAAAATTCTCAGGTTTGAAATGTTTGAACTAGAAGTGAAAGGTGCAAAATGATACCAAAAATAAAGTGCACTGGTGCAAAGTGCAAAAAAGGGTTTGAGTTCAAAAGGAGACAAACTCAGAATTCAAAAGGATAAATACAGAGGAGCAAGAGTCGAGAAGTAGAGTGTCCAAAAGTCAAGTAATATAGAGAGAAACTTTACCTTCCACAGATACTAGTAACCAAAAACATCATTGGACAGATTAGTTTCACAGAATCATCAATTGCCCTAGTGTACTTGTGTCCACCGAACATGTTCAGGATGAGAAGATGTGTCTAATCCCTGTACCCGAATTAGACACTTGGATCCTCTAATTCTCTACTTTGTTCGAATAGGATAATTATAGCCTTGTAGGTACTTGTAACCTATATACCTTAACACATCATATCTAGAAGAATGACTTGGCTTCACAGGCCTCAACACCTTGTCAACAGCATCATGCCTTCGGCAACTATGGTTAAGACCTTCTTAAGGGTCATGCAAGCACCAAGTATCCCAAGGGATCTTCACTGCATAGCCTTTAGTCGTGGCCTTAACTCCTTGGCTAATGAGTCCCTAGGCAGCTGGACAAGCACCTTTCAGTATTGTGCCCTCGAGGGTTGCCCCTCAAGAGCAAAACCTTAGTGCTCCTACTATGCAAGAACTCAAACCTAAAGTATTCACGAACACTAAGTGACTCGGGACCAAAAGAGTGTTATAGATTGGAGGCTTGAGATTAAGAGAACATTTGAAGCTTAGGGTCAAACCTTATACCAATCTTCGAGATAGAGAGATGGGGACCTTTGGCCATAAGGCAATTCCTTGAACTTAGTACCATATGCCTATCTGCTAACCAGATAACATTGATATGGCCATTGGGATCCTATAACATAAGCCCCCAAGCACTGACTTTTGACCTAATAGTCTTGACTTTTTCATATTGTTGGCCACTGGACTGGAAGCCGCCACATATCCTTAGCTAAAATCAACCTCAAGCCATCCTTATGTATAAAAAGGACACTTGCCATGGTAACAACTAAAAAGACACAAGAGATTACAACAACGCAACAACATAACCAAACCCACATTTGTGGATAACTCCCACATACGTTAATCGGACTTAGGTATGGATGTCAGACGTGTCTGATTATCTAATTCATCTAATTTTCATTTCTAGGGTACTAGGACATGCCGGATTATCAAAAATTCTAAGTATAGAATTTATAAATGTCTAGTTTGAATGGTGTTTACTAGTTGTCTTAGATGCATATTCTAGGAGTTCTATGCATAGCTTGTGAGAAACTGAGTTAGAAAATATGCTTGCTAAGTTATTGTCCAACTAAACACTTCCGACATGGATCCCCTACCTTTATCCAAGAGTGTCAAGTGCCTGACACTAGTACTTTATACATTTTTTAGGATCTCTCTCTCTCTCTCACACACACACACATATATAGATATATATTGTGGCCTCAAGAGCCTCCTAGCATGGTTGGTCAATTCAAAAGAAGAACACCTACACACGTAACACGCCATCTCTCCCTGGGACATGCTGTTAAAGACATGGGACATGCTGTTAAAGACAACAGAATTATCCTACAAACCCTTCCGGCACTACTACACTGGCAATGCCAGGCTCACAAAAGGGTTGAAAATTGAAGGCATCATTAAAAAAAGAAAGACTTCAACAACAGGAAGAAAAAAAAGGTTGCGCACATCCAAAACATAAAAGATACAAAGATTGTACAAAATAAAGCAAATGAAAGGGTAACTATCAAATGTGTCAGAATAAAATCATAAATCATTAATGTAGAACAAATCAAGCATAGAAATAGTCGGGGCATACTCTTCACTTCTACTTTTTGAGGGCTCTTCTTATCCGGAGATGCAACCACCTTATTCACTGGTTTCTTTGATTCTTTCTTTGCAGCTGCTTTTCCCTGATTTGATACTCGGACCATATCGAACAATCCATCTTCGTTAAGAAAAGCAGTACTATACCAGGAAACAAAGCAGGAATAAACTAGTGAACACAAGAATGAATTGAACCAAGATACATCAATGTGATATTACAAACCCAAGCTCTTTGGCTTTGGAGGATTTCCGCCCCTCAATATCTTCATCGCATAAGAGATAGTTCTGCAAAGGACAGTTTACTGTATTAGTGACAATAAGAAGCACTTGGAGATACATAAACAAAAGAGTACAAGAATTAAATGACCGTCTTTTTGCTGACAGATCCAGTGACACGACCTCCATGGCGTTTAATCAGATCTTCTGCTTCTTCTCTTTCTAAACTGGATGTAAACGAATTGCAAACTATGAATTTGCAAGAAGTACTTGATCAATATGCTATGTAAAGCAGAGTTGACCTTATATATTTCTTTTGTTAGAACTGCAAGAACTATAACAACTAAGACAATAACCTAAGCACTGATCTTGAGATGCAGACGTATTTATTATGTTAAAGAGCTTCAAATCCATTCTAAACTGAAACCCCGCTAACATGTTTCCAAAATGGTACCTATATAATTCACTACAGATAAGAAAAGCCTCATTAAGATGAAAGAAAATACCTGTCAAGTGTCCCGCTGATTACAAAAGTCAAACCAGCTAAACAATCAGGAGCACCTTCAGGGACTTCCTGCCACACATAAGATCCATCCTGTTAGCAATCTCAATGAGAGAATTCTTTTGTCTTTTACATAATATACTAATGCTAAACTAATGGAAAACCTTTTCTCCTTTGTGGGGAGGATCTTTCCTTTCACCAAAATTCATGAATCCACTCCGCCCTCCCCCACCCCTGCCTCTTCCACCACCTGGTGCTGCTGATGCACCTCTTCCACCACGGCCCCGCCCACTGGCTTTAGCAGACTTGGTATCATTTTCATTGTTTTCATCGCTTTCACCATCATCAATCCCTTTGCCACCAGCCTGTCCACTTGGAGTACCTTTTCCTTTGCAACCCCTTCCAGCAGATTTAAGACTTACTTTGGCATTCTTATAATCCTTATCTTCATCACCTTCAAGGGTATCAGCTGATTTTTGAGCAATTCCCCTACCCAACCCACTCTTCAGTTTCTTGTTGGGGGTGACATCAACTACACCCTTCCTTGAACTGGGAAAAACAAAGTCGTCGTCTTCGTCGTCAACGTCCTCATTAACTTTGTGAAGTTTCTTTAGAGGTGGCGGTTTCACATCACTGGATACCTCACCTCCCTTTCGGACCTTTCTTTTTGCTGAGAGTTCCTCCATTTCCTCATCTTTCGGCTTTTGTTTCTCACCAGCAAAGTACTTACTCGTTTTCCTTCTGCCTGAACTTTCTTGCTCTTCATGCACCTTATACAAATAATAAATAAAGGATATACAACCAACTCAGTTTCTTTATACTAAAGTGCAGAGGACAAATCGATCTATAGGTTCTCTCCAGTCATCAAACTATCCATGTTTTCATTCCCACTTTATCTACTACAAACAAAAATTGGACAAATTTTAAGAACCTCAATTACTGTTCAGTGCATGCATTTCTTTGTCGATATGTGTCATCTGTCCTTGATGCCAGAACAGTGAAGGAAAAGAAGTAAATAACAAAGTTGAAGTTTAGAATTTCATCAATTGAGTCTGAAGGCAGCTAAAGTTCTTATTGTTAATTCACATAAATGAGTAACAACTTTGATTTTCTCCTCTTCCTTTCTTTGCAATAAGCATAGCATAAAAACTACAATTTAACAAAAGGAAAATTCAACAAGAAACTGGCCAATGTCTATAGCATTTCTCCCAGTCGGGCTAGTCCGAGACCAAAAAGGTGAAGTTCCCTTCTTCCTTCCATTCCTCTGCTTTCTCTTAAGCCAAACAGATTCTAGCCAAAGCTCATACACACAAACATAAATAGAACACATGGAGAACTGCAGGAAACTTTGTATCTAACCCTGAAGCTTAAGATACTAGGTGGTGAATCTATATAGCAAGCTATAACCTGCTCCAACCCAAATTGATGTGGGAATCTCTAACAAATGATACGGTATACACCAATAGTTTTTGCAGTTGTCGAGCAAAAACAGAGGAAAATTATGACAGACTACATATGACAACAATCACGAGTAGTTTTCTTCAGAGTAGTTGTTTTTCAAAAATACACTGGGACATATTTACCACATTCTCTTGCTGGGAGGTAGCAAGTGAAGACTTTCCTGTCGTCGTGGGTTTTGCTGGCTTTGGTGCATTGCCATTCTTCTTGTCATGCTGTTTCATAAACCACTTCCTGATATCCGACTGCCATTCAAAGTCCAAATGCAATCAACCCACCATTTTAGAAAATTATTAACAAAGTAATGCCTAAAATAACACAACAGCGTCCAGAAAAGAGGAAACAAAATTGACCCCAAAAATGTCAAAAACATGCAACACAATTTCACCTGCTGAAACAATGCCAAAAAGACTGAAACAATGTTTAACTACAAAATAAATGCAAATACTGAAAACCCTAACTCACCATTGGATTCACCCGCTGGTTCCAAGTACAACGTTGAAATCTTTTCCCTCTTGATTTCACCCCAAAATCCACACAATCTGCAATGCAAGAAAAATAAAATAACCAGTCACGGAAAAAAATGTGCCGAAGATTTATATGAGCAATAGTAACCAAGACTCAGACCAGCACTGGCCTAGAAAGCCACATCTTCAGGTGGTGTAAGGTGAAGACGTGCTACTGCGACGGGGGCTCCATCTCCAGAAAAGGAAATCAACGGCCGAACAGCGTCATATTCTGCCTAGCACCCAATTTAGTGGAGTTTTTCGATACATCAACCAGTCGAATGTAGGCTGTCGTTTGTAAGATTGACGATGGATGTCACATTAACATCTACAGCAACGTGTTCTTAACACCGTACACCTTAACTACAGCAGGATCAGCTACTTCTCTGTTGCATAGTACAAAACCCAGTAGACCCCAAAACCCACCTCTCTTACTAAAGATTAGGTTTAAGCATCTAAGTTTCCCAGAAAAACAACATGCGGAAAGAGAGGGAAGCCCCTAGAGAGAGAGATAGAGGAGACGAAAAGAGAGATGGAGAGACAGAGGGGGAAACGAACAGAAAGAGAGGCACCTGTTCTGATCGTTGCCGGAATATTCGATCGTCGCCGGAGCTGCTAAGCGTTATTGGATTATTCGAGAGTAGCAATTAAAACTTCAACAAAAGAACAGATCATTCACAAACATTTGCTTTGTTTGAAACTTGCGGAAAAAAGGAAACTATTTAATGGGAGAATGCGAAGAAAATTAATTATATTTCTTGTTTGATTTTAAAAGAAAAAAAAAAGTTTAAGAGGAAAAAAATTTGTTTTGTTTTAAAATGAAAATATAGAAGAAAAAATAAAATTAACTAAATACATTTAAATTTTCAATTAAAATCTTTGTTTTTTTCATTTTCTTTAGTTATTTTTAGAGAATTCTTTGTATTTTTTTTCTTTTTACGCTGAAAACCAAACAAGTAAGAAAAAAATTATTTTATTTTCTTTCCTTTTTGCCTTTTTTTAATGTTGTGTTTGTTAAAGGTCAAATAAAAAAATAAAAATTTCGGATTCCAAATATAATACAGCAGAGTTCTTATATTTGGAGTTTATTAGCAACTTTGAATCTCAAATATGATATCCGAAGTTTAAATTTTATCCATCTGGAAGGGGATAAAATTTGAACATCACTCTCTATTTATATCTATTTCCTTTCTATATTAAAAAAATTGTTATTAATTACAAAAATATCATTATTAATTACAAGAATATTATCCAGATACTCAAATCTACCATATCTCCTTTCTCAAAAAATACTCAAATAAATTCTTTATAACTATTCATCTCTCCTATAATAAATCTTCGTTTCTACTATATTCCAATTCTTACTATATCCACCTTATTATATACATAATTTTAACCGTTAACAAACAGGTCATAAAATTATGAAAAAATTTAACACAGACCTTAGATTGATTGTGTTAAAAGAGATTAATGATGGAGTCCGACTCGATAATGGACCGAAGAAAATTCTAACCATTAAAATTACAAAAAAAATTAATATGTAATGAGATAATTTAAAAAAACGTGAGTTGTTTTGTTATATAGATTAGAGAGTAGCAATTACAGTCACCAACAATAATATCTCCAACTATATAATTGCTAGTATAGTCCGTCATATAGTTGTTGTAATTGTTATTATTTTATATAATTATTTTTTAAAATAATATACATATAATCTCTAAATTGATGAAACTAAATTCTCTCTATTTATTAGGTTTGATATTAAGATCTAATTTTTATTTTAATTTTAAATTAGGAAGGAAGATTTCGGTTTCTTACTTACCAATTATCATATGTTGGCTTAAATATTCTCCAAAACTAAATTCGTGCACTTTAATTATTCTTTTTGGAAAAACTTTAAATGTGACAACTGAAACTAACAACTATCAAGTATTTGTGGTATCTCTTCTATTGCGTCAAGTAAGAGAATTTGGGTCTCGCCTAATTTATTTTTTGCATTTATTTTTTTTTGTATTTATTGTTTTGACCTCAATGTTTTGTAATTTATTGGTCCATCTTAATGAAAGAAATCAAAAAATTATAAAATTATGTCCAAAAGTTAAAAACATGTCACTAAAGACAACGAATAAACTAAAAAAACTTCGTTTTTTTATTTATTTTGTCTTTTCTAAATTTTTTTCAAATTTGGCCCCATTATTTATAACTTGTCTGAAAGCTCTTGTCGAAATGAATCAATAAATCACAAAACTTGACGAAAGACAAAAAATTACAAAAAAAATTCATATAAAGATGAAAAAAAATCAATAAATACTATAGGCCAAATTGACTCAAATTTTTCTCAAATGTTGACACGTGTAGTCTCAAAACCAGAAATAAGAGATGAACAGTCAAAAGAAATGTGAAATGAACTGATTTTGAATTATAAAATGTGAGCACAAATTTACATTCGAGGATTATAAGGAATCCAATATATTTTGAACTAATTCTCTAACTGAAGTACTCCTACTATATAAGGTAGAGCTAAAGCTAAGTATGTCTATGGATACAACGATTGTTACTGTTACTGTTACTGTTATTGCTACTGCTACAACTATGACTACACTAAGTACGTGAAAAGAAAAGGAAAGATAAGTATGGAAAATAAATAAGTATTATGGGGGATCGTCTTCTTTTCCTCTTAACTCTTACTTTTATTTATAGACCATCTAGTACTTGACTTCTTTTCTTTCTTGGAATTTTTCGCTTGAATCTTCAGAAGTCATCTTTCCTTCGATGTAGGACCAGATCATGATCTAACATTACACTTGGCCATGTTATCCTTATCTTCTTGCATCCATTATTCACGTCTCTTTGCATTTCTCTTTTTCAGACAT
>JABCMJ010006049.1:0-18718 GCA_014822125.1 Arbutus unedo
CAGATTTTGTATTTTTTTATGTTTTTAAAAAAAATATTATTTATAATGTTAGTTTTTTTTATAATTGGCTATTATTTTTACTTTATAGACAGTGAATAAATATTATTTTTACTTTGTAAAAACATTATTCATAAAGGAAAAATAAGAAGAAATTCAATTTAATTGTAATTGTAATTTTATTACAATTAACCAATATTTTTAATTATTTATTTTTATTTTTACTTTGTAAAACTAAAATAAATCAAAGAATAATCGTGTCATGTAATGATTGTTATAAATAGTAAAATAGATAATTAAACTTAAAGTATCACCATATCAAAGTTAATATTTTAGGATATCCATTCGAAATAAACACAAAATATCTTTTAATTCATATTCAATCCTATATTTATTGGATATTATATCCACACATAATTCTACAGAATTTTATATCTCATCATTTATATCAGGGCAATTAAACACACCCTAAGGCCAATTTATTTGACCCGCAAATTAAACAAGTTTCTAAGAGGCATTTGACATCTAATTAAAGATTTTACGTCGCGGATTAAATATTCATCAACTTTACGATCACACATAGTAATCAATATATGATATCACGGAATTTATATTATTGATGTCCTCAAATGATGTGACATATGACATTGCATATAATTTCAATACTAGTCCCGTCTAATTAATTAATGCAAGGAAATAAAAGATGTAAAATTGCAGTTCGTAGCTACAACATTTCAATTGACCTCATAAAAAACATGCTAATCGCTAAGTTATATTCATAGTCAAAGTCAAATTTTGACATCAAATTTTAAAAATGATTGTTTTACCGGTTAGCCAAATTTTGGCAAAGTCATTTATGGTTTAAATTTTGATACAAATTTGTCTCTAACATTTTGATTTAATGGCAAAAAAGTGTTAATACGATATTACGGTAAATAATACTTATATGTTATGCTAAAATGACATATTACATTAATGGAGAAATCCCTAAATTTTTTATTTTATTTTTTGACACTGTGTAGTCATGAAATAGTTTTGACAAAAATAAATGGACCTGCTCCAGGAAACCTTAAGATGACTTAATTTTTGAGTAATTTTAGAGACACATATGTTTTCAGACACATTCAGATACAGATGTGTTCGGATATATTCGGACACAGATATATTCGGAGTCTGTATGTGTTCGGACAAATAGGTAACCTTGCACTTCTTAATTTTTTGGTTAAGGAGAACCAAACTCTGCGTAAAGGAATTTATCAAATAAGGTGCATGTGCAGAATACTTATTATACACCTTCCTCTCTAATTTTCCTTTTGCTCCATTGAAACTTTAAAACCCCCGCAAACCATTTCGGCCTCTTCCAATCGGTTCCTTATTATCGCACGATTCCTTCAACTTATCCGCCGGCTGAAATCTCGCCGGAATCAGCCCACTGATTGCCGGAAAAAATCCCTGCTGTATCTGCTCTCACATGATTTGACGGAGATCGAATCGGGATTGTTGATTTCTCATAGATGGGGAAGAAGAGGAAGTCGGTGGCGACGAGCCTGGATGAGGTGGATCGAACGATGTACTCCACGTTCTGCAGCGCAGCGAATTCGCTGTCTCAGCTCTACACGCAGACCATGAACCAACAAAAGCTATCGTTCCAAGCTGGTGAACGCCATGGACTGGTACGTGCTTATTTTTTTATTACATCCGATAAACGTGTATGTATATGATTATGGATGTATTTATTCACTCAACATACATTTATAGGCATATCTACGGGAAATGCTTGATTTTTTTTAGGGAAAGGATAGAATTTCATAGATAGTAATAATGGAAATTAACCGTTTGCAATGAAGAACAAAGAGGAAATACAATAAGCCTAGGATAATAAGAGATCTGCAGTGTTTGCATCTAATGCTTCCTCACCCTAAGGCTACTATCTGAAGCAAAAGCCTCGTAAGGTTTGATTTTGTTAGAGGAAATTGATTTTGTTCTGTTAATTTGCTAATTCAATTTCTTAAGGCCATCAAACGGTGTTTGTTTTGTTATGGATCTTTTGATTTTGACTGTTATTTGTTTGTGTGTTCTTTAGGTTGAAATGAGGACGTTAAGATAGATATGTGGCAAGTCTAGGAAGATTGAGTTGGAAGTAGAAATCTTTGTTGATTTGTGGGGGTAGCAGCTCGCACCAACTGAAGATGAGTTGAGAGAAAATAGATTAAGATGGGTTGGTCAAATACAACGAAGACAAGTAGGTGCTGCAATGGAAATGCTGGGGTGAAGGAAGTTATAAATTGACATGGAATGCTGTTGTGAAAAAAGAGTAAATCAAACTTAAAGCTTTTGACGTAGCATAATGGCAAAAAAAGATTCATGTAGCCGACTCCAGTTGATTGGGACCCAAGTCTTAGTTTGGTTTGGTTTACAAATTCTTTTTGCTTTAATAGTCTGCTATTTGAATTTCTCAAGGACATCATTGATCTTTTGATTTTAACTTTCGTACGGGTTTGTTTTGCTTTTGGCTTATGCCTGGTTATCTGATCATATACCCTCTTGTTCATGTAATTCATTTCAATGTTGGGGATGTTTATTACAGCGCTTACTTGCTGCTTTAAAATTGTAGACTTATTTTACTATGTTGGTTGATTGAATCTTTGAGAGGAATAATGCATTGTTTTTTACATTTCCAACTATTTTCTCTACGGGCCTGGGGAGTGATCCAGAAGTTCAGAATAGAAGGTATCATTGTCTTTTGAATGCTGATACATTGGTGACGAAATATCATGTTCTGTTGTATTACATAGCAGGACAAAATTTCTCCATTTTATGGTAGAATACTTGTGGAGTTGGTCAAGCATGACAAATTTTAGCACAGCGCATTCTTATGTTCCTTAGGCGAGGGCTCTGTCGTTAAGGAGTGGTTTCATTTATCTGCCTTCGTTATGGTCTTGTCCAGTTTTCAGTTTGTGATACCTAAACCATCTACAATTGTTGTGCAAAAATGAAGTGCAACATTTGTTTTGTGGTGTTGGATGTCAATAAGTTTTATATTGTAACCTTCATTGAAATTGAAAAGATAGAATAAACTCATTTGGAAGGAATATATTAGGTTGGACAGTATTCTGGTGCTAACAATCTGTTCCAATAATAAGGAAGTCTTACTTGTGCGCGAGGATACAAATAATCTTTTTTCTATGAGTTGGGTCAACTTTTTGGATCCATGGTAAAAGCTTGATCTATTAAGTCTAAGGTTAGTGGGATGTTCAGACAAAACTTGTGTTTAGGGCCACATTCCACTCCTTGTAGCACCCTTGATTGAGGAAATTTTACTTGGCAATGGGTTTATTTATATATTAAAGGCCAATCAATCAGTGTCAGTAGAAAAAGGAAAAGTATGATTTAAGATGAAGATGGGTACCTATCTTTATCTAAAAGCATATTGATACGGCGTTACCTATTGTACGTTGCATGGATCCCTGGTTTTTGGCGAAGCATTTGTGTCGACCAGACCCGAAACGTTTGCGGGATCTGTACCCGGTGGGGCAGTTGAAAATCGGACACCTTGAATTCGAGATCAGTCAAGAATCGAGAGGGATTGCAGAGATAATGGAAGATAGAATGGAAAAATCTTGAGGAATTAGATTGCAATCAAGCTAAATGCCTAGATAACTTGAAGACCTACTTCTAGATTGAATGATTTCCTCACTTAGCTTTATGTTTTTCTACATGTTACGAAATTGAAACTTTTTGTTGTGATAGGGGGAGCTACTGTCAATCACAACTCCATCTATCAAGGTGAGCAGGGAGCAAAAAGGTTGCGAAGACGCTCACGAAAGAGGTGCATGAAAAGTCGCAGGGCCCAAGGCGATATTGAGGCACAAAGTGATAGATTCAATCGCGTGTGGTGGCTCCAAAAAGTTTAAAAAGAAGCTTTGAGCATTGAGAAGGGGTCAAGTTTGAAAAGTTGTACGACATCGGCGACCACAACCATCAAAGAGAGTCTCATTTTCCGACAAGTTGATCAGTGACGATAACACCTCCGAAACGATGAATGTAGGAAGTGGGGAGGTGCGGTCACAATTAACAAGAAAATGATCCTTGCACGGTACCCCGGTGTGGGGTTACAGGCGCCCAGGCAATGAGGGGCGCATATAAATGTATACTACGTTGTAGGTGAAGTAACTCTTGCAAACAGTCAGGAAATTCTGTCAAAACAATACTATGTGTTGAAAGAGAATGGTTTTTAAACGGTACCATTGTGGCTCTCCATTTTTTCCTGAGATTTTCTTGAATGTGATAGCAAGATTTACTTGGAACTAGCACTTTGGTAGTGAGTGCTAGAACATCGGTGGTGAGTGCGAGCACTCCGGTGAGGGTGTGCAGGATGACGGTCATCTCGGCAGGGGTGCAGACACTCTGGTGTGGTAGCGTTCTTCAACGATCAATGATTAGGAGCATGAACCACACGTCGTATGAAGGGGGTGATTATTGATTTACCCCCACGTGAATAGGAAGATCTTGGAGAAGATTTTCGAGCTGAAAATTTGGACTGTTGAGCTGTCATTGTTGACCCAAGGATAAATCTTGGGAATTTTTTGGATACTCACGCATGATACCACTTGTATTGGATTAGGGAATCACACACACTTAGTGGAACAACACTTTGGAGAAAATCTCACTTCATTGATGCACACAATACAATTACAAAACTCTTGTCGAAGGAGGAGGAACAAAAACCTCAACTCAACTCGTCTCTCACACATTGGTTATTCCTCGCACGCTCTCTTTCCTTTTTCCCTTCATTCAATTGCCACAGCCTACCTCTACACTAATACATGTATGTAGAGACCCTAATCAAAGAGAAATAATTTCTATCATGCGTGAGAATCCAAAAAATCTCCCAAGATTTATCATTGGGTCAACAATGGCTGCTCAACAGCCCAAATCTTTAGCTTGAAAATCGTCTTCAAGATCTTCCTATTCACATGGGGGAAAATCAACAATCACCCCCTTCAACCCATGTGTGATCCATACTCTTGATCATTGATCGTTAAAAAACACCCCCACATCGAAGTGTTCGCACCTCATGCGGGATGATCGTTGTTCTGCATCGGAGTCCCTGCACTCAGCCCTAAAGTGTTAATTCCAAGTAAGTCTTGTTATCCACATTCAGAAAATTCTCATAAAAAAATGGAGGGATCACAGTGATCCCACTTAAAAACCATTATCCTTCAACACATAGTGTTGTTTTGACAAAATTTCCTGACTGTTTGCAAGGGTTACTTCACCCCCTCGTTGCCTGGGTTCCTGTATACACGGGGTACTGTGCAATGATAATTTTCTTGCCAACTGTGACCGCATCTCCCCACCTCTTGCATTCATCATTCCAGAGGTGTTACTATCACTGATCAACATTTCAGCGAATGAGATTCTCTTGGTCGTTGGGGTTGCCGGTGCTGTACAAATTTTCAAACTCAATCCCTTCTTAGTACTTGAAGTTTCTTTTTGAACTTCCTGGAGCCACCGCACATTGGATCCATTACTCTGCGCCTGGATATCGCCTTGAGCCCTGCGATTCTCTTGTGCTTCTTTCGTGTGCATCTTTGTGACATCTTTGCTCCTTGTTCACCCTGACAGCTAGATTTGTGATTGACAGTAACTCACCCCTGTCATGGCACTCCCTTCCAGCTTGTATAGTTGTCTACTTTTTTTCTGTGCAGCACTTCTCGGTCTCTCTTGGAAACCGTGATAATTCCTTCACTCGTCATGAAACCACTACCCTTCAAATCCAGCACTCCCAGAGAAATCATATTCTTCTTCAATCCCATTACATGTCAGACTTCCTCTAGCCTCACCCTTCTTACGTTTGACATACAAAATTTGACTGTTCCTTTTTAAAAAATCTTGCTCCTAGAATGATTGGTCATTTTGACAATCCCGTCTTCGTATGCCTCGTAATTGGTGAAATTTTTTACATCTGCTCACATGTGGACTAAACACCCTGAGTCTAAAATTCAGTTTGATTTCCCGAACTTTGTGTTTGTTGTTGTTGTTGCTAGAAGTGCATCTTCGAATCTTTGGGTTCCAAAACAACTGTTGCCTTTAAAGAATGATTCTTCCCTTTATCTGCTTTATAATTGGGACAATTATGTTGAATTTGCCTCTCAGGATGACAATAATAGCAAGTAAACACACAACCTGTTGATTGCCCTCTCTTTGTACTTTCATTGGTGACCGCACTTGAGTTCTATCTCTCTCACTTGCCACGTGAGCCCGCAATGCTTTGTTCTAGCTACCAGTGCCCATCTCCAGCCTCTCCGCCTCGTCGTTGAACAAGGCATCCTTAACCATACTCATGCTTATCTTCCCATTGCTAAATTGCTGAGAGAAACCACCAGAGTCTTCTAATCGCCTGGAAGGGAATTGCGAAATAACAAGGTATGCGTCTCGTTGTCGAATTCAGCTCGACACTGGCCAACTTGTTGACCAAATTCTGGAACTAACTTGTGTACTCTGCAATTGAATTCCCACTCCAGAGTCTCAAATTTACAACCCTCCTCATAAGTAACACCTTATTTCGCAATGTCTTCGACTGGTAAATCGCCTCCATCTTCGTTCACATAGTATAAGCACACGTCTCTTAGACTATATGGTGGAACATATCATGTCCGACACATTGCCGGATCAACCTGATCGTCTTCCTATTCATCTTCGTCCAATCCTCGATCTTCATGTCAGTAGGTTTGATGCCTTTTAATTCCAAAGAATCGTATAAATTCTTGCAAAATAGCATATCCTCCACCTTGGCTTCTAAATCGCATAGTTGATTGCTGTCAACACTATCATGGAACTCATATTGACCTCGACATCTTGCGTGGAAGCAAGAAATCACAAACTGAACCTCCCTTGGACTCCCGGTTTGCCTTGAAACACCAAAAATAGTCTTTTGGGGCTATAAACAACACCGCAATATCATAGCCGAATCACAAAAAACGGAGCAGGGGGTTGGATTTGGAACGTTGAAATTAGTTGGAAAACACCATGCTCTTGCTGAGATCAGAGATAAATTGGCTCAAAAAATCGCAAAACAACGTTTTTTGCAATATTTTTTAGCACCAGTGAATATTCCCGCTAACCGGGCAATGCTTACTATTCCTCCCGGCTGACGTGGCACTACCACACGGACAAAGCATCAACACCCTTGCTGACTTGGCGCCACATGGCACTAATGACTCATCACTTTTGCTGAGTGACAATGAACGTGGCACCCTGGTCCACCCTGCTGACATGGCATCTGACGTGGTTGTCACATGGACACTGACTCAGCACTTCTGCTAACGTGGCACCTACATGGCACTTTGCCGACATGACAGTTACGTGGCACGCTAACATGGTACCCCGGTCCACCCTGCTGACGTGGCAGTTGACGTGTCTGCGGCATGACTTCTTATCGTCTTGTCTTCTAATTTAATAAATTTAATAAAAAAATAGTTTTTTACAAATTATCAAAAGATTCGAGAAGGTTCGAATGTCTGAAATGAATTTCTAGACTTTTGGATTTATAAACATTAAGTTTGTAAAACGAACCTAATTCGGATTTGTCCACCTGGACGCTGACCCGACACTTTTGCTAACGTGGCTTCTACGTGTCACTGATGTGGCACCCTATGTGGCAGCTGAGTCAACTAGTGGCTGGATCAGTTTGCTGGTGTGGCTACTGACGTCAACAATGACGTCATCGTCGTCTTTCTCCAGCTGCGCGTGAACAACACGCCGTGGGTAGATCTTATGTGTGTGCATGCACCGCCTTCAGGCGGTGCTTGAGATCTCTCTGTTGATCAGAACGCCGGCTAACCACCATCGACGGGTTTGTCTCTTCCTCTCAGACACAACCGCGTGGTCAAAATAAATTTTCGAGCATCTCGAAAATTTGGTAAAGTTAACATAGAGGTTTCGATCGATTCCCAAGCTCAGCCTAGGCTCTGATACTACTTGTAAGAGAACAGGGAATCTCATACACACTTAATGGAACAACACTTGAAAGAAAATTTTACTTTATTGATCATACACAACAAGTTACAAAACTCTCGTGGGAAGAGGAACACGAATCCTCAACTCTACTTTCCCCTCACTCTGGTTCTCTATCCTCGCCACACTCTCCTTTGTATTGCACACTCTTCACCATTCATTGCATGCAATATATATAGCGAAGGCAGAGGAAAACAAAACAAAAAACTATAACCGCACATCATGTGTAGGATATACCCAAATCTGATTTGGGTGGAAATGTCAAATATGGTTGCTCTTCAATCTTCCAGATTTGTGCGTGAAGATGAGCAGCCCTTCTTAAACCCTTTCACGTGGGGGAGAAATTCTCTAAAGTATTTTTCCGCTAAGTGTGTGTGTGTTTCTCCGATCCCTAACACTTTCGTACTCTATTTATTTTGACGCATTGCATAAGAAAATCAAGTGTTTTTTTTTACATATAGAAATGCATTATAAATATGAACAAAATTAGGTTACGTATCCCCGTTTTCTTATCCAAATTTGGGTACATATCCATGAATTCTCTGTTTTCAGCCTTGAAGTGTCCGATCCTTATATTTTCAAACATGAGTGTGCAATCCTTAGATATAGACCTGTATTCGATTCACGTACCCGTGTCTGTGCAATGTGCAACGCAGTATCTATCTGTATAGGGGGAGATCTACAGATGAAGTGTGTTGGAGATTCTAGACTCTAGAGTTTACTGGGCTCCTTGTGACGTGCTTTCCCAGGTTACCCACTTCAAAGTAGTTCTTAGGTTACGCTGCTTTTTTGTTTCTTCATACCATTTAAAATAGATCAGAGGTTTGCAATGAAGATTATTGTGGTGCTGATACCTGGTACTTGAAGATAATACAACAACTTTACACTTGTATCGGAGAGTTCCAGTATGAATAGAACAGTAGAATAAGTGCATTTAAAGGACCGTTGAAGCCTTTGATTTTGGGAAGCAAACTATGTAGTTCTATGTGGAGGGGAAAATAAAAGAACTGAAATTACAGATATATTGAGTCCTCAAAAATCATATTTGGGGTAATTTTACAAAATTCATTAAGCGGTGGAAACACAAAGTCGTAAAATCCAGAGGGGACATTTGTCCTCAATCACCCCTTGGTAGCTCCGCCCTTGCTTTTACGCCAAGCTAAATGAACACCAAAAAAATAAATTACAAAAAATTGCATCGATCGTTCATTTTGTTATATGTCATCTCGTGTATCGTGCATCGTGCATCCCCCATGGCCCATATTGAGTCTCTGTAGTTCTAGAAGAAGCAGGAGACATTTTTTGCAACAGAAAAGAAGATAAAATGAACTGGTTGAGACAGTGTCCAGTGGCTTCCATAAAGAGAACTAGCATTGCAACAAAGGATGCCATAGATAATGCCCAGAGATACTCTCCCCAAAAGATGTGAGTAGTGTCATTTTCTTTTAAACAATATTATAGGGGTTTTGGATCTGAGTTGTAGATTTGGTTCAAGAATGGTTTGGGGCTAAAGTGTGTAAATGCAGAAGAAAGCTCTGGATTTTGATTCCGCTTTGTGTGATGTGGTTTATTTGGAGAGACCGGAATAATAGATATTTTGATGGAGTTGAAAGGTATAGGCTTAAGAGTCTTTTTCTTTCTATTTTGCATAGTTGGGTTTCGAGGGAGGGTAATCCTACCCTTGATAATTTTTGATATGATTGATTCTTTTGGATTGTAGAAATGAGGATTTTGGGTTAAAGGGTTTGCTTTTGTTTTGTTATAGGCTTTTCATGTATAGGACCTTTGTTTATCCAAAAAAAAAAAATGTATAGGACCTCTTATTCTTGACCTTCTTCTGTATATGGGTGGCATCCGCTTGATGCCTTTTTCTATTAACTTATTATTTATAAAAAAAAGTTGAAGATAAAAAAAAGCATAATACCCTACAACTTGTCAGACTACACACTTCTTTTGATCAACAAAAGTATATCCTCCTACAGCATCCACGACACTTTTCCTTCTACAAATTTGAGTTCCCCAGCCGTGCTTTTAAGTTCTTATTTGCTTTAGAGTATGCTCATATATCAGTAATGCATTATCCGTCTATAGCAGCAAATTACTCGCCTTCCCTTAATTCGTTTCCAATCCAAGTTTAAAGAAGGGTAGAAACCTACTTATTACTTGATTTCTACTTTTTCATCCGTACCCGCCTGAGTATATCCAGCCATGCTTTTGGCTCCTAAATGTATCATAAACTCAAGAGTCAAGATGCTCAACTTAACAAGAAGTCTTTCAATTCATGCAAGTCCAACAAGTGAAGTTGGTGTCTATGGTGAAAATCATTCAAATTGGTGAAGTATGGAAGCTGCCTTCAGAAAATTGGAATAGCAGTTAGACCATTAGTCTTTCGTAAGATGGGTGGGTTTACTTGATACAATATATGGGCAATACCATTTCACCTTCCTCGCTATGATAGACGTCATATACTCTTGCTACTATTTTTGTGCTACATACGTGTGAAGACTAGCCTAGTGCATTGTGGGTGATCTTGTATGACCTTTTTATGGTGCTATGGGTATTGGGTGGCTTGAACTCCCAGAATTACGTTAGGATCAGTTAGGAAGCCCTGCAGATATCATTAGGGCAATATATTCGGTGTCTACTTTTATGATTTGCCTGTAAGACTGAATAACTATTAAACTACTCAATTCTTCCACAAGGATAGGTAATGCAGAAAGCCATCTTGGCTTTTCCTAGTGGAATGGTTCAAATTGCCATTGGTTAGCTTTCAATTTGCCTTCGACCATCACATGATATATGAATTGACACATTGTCTGAAGCTTGTGTAGCTTGCAGTTATGTCAAGGCATGAAGATTTTTATCTTTGTTATTTTACTATATCTGTAGAGTCAGTAATTTTATGGGGAAGTTGAACAACTGAACTTAATCACTTGTTTACTCTTTATTTTGCTGTTGAGGTTTGTATTGCAGAGGTACTCAAATTGGATTCGTGATCAATCTCTCACTTTTGCATAAACAATGTCTATCTAATTTGTCACACTAGGCTATCCTTGTTGAGCAGTTTGTCCTTGGCCTTTACATTGTTGAAAGGAATGGATGCACCAAGAGATTACTGTCTTTATATTACTAGAACCTTCCAAGGAGAGAAGCTTGGTTATAGTTATAATCGTTGTACTTAAAAAAGAATACAAAAAGGGTTATAACAGCCTAGGCCCTAATATATCTATTTTACTGTACTGGTACTCGAGGTTTGGTGTTGCTCTCTCGTAGTTCCTCCTTTAGGCATATTGAATGCATGCTTTTGATCCCCCCCACCTTCTTTTTTCTTTTTTTTTTTTTGGGGGGGGCAAAGATGAACTATGTTGTAGGAGGTGATAATGCTAGATACCATCTCTAGATATTTTTTCTGTAGTACTTCTGAATACCTTGAGGCTGGTTCTGCATTGCCATTGACGGAAGGGGTGCTAAAATTATCAACCGCACTTAGTCTTGGACATAAAGAAATTGTATTGTCAAAAATCTCTTTTTTACGTGTCATGTCTCAGTCAGGCACTTTACCTTGATGTTATGTCAACAATATATAGTGTAGAACCTCTGAACTTTGACAGTTATCTAATATTTTTCTGCCTTGATTTGACTTTATATTTTGCAGGAAAAACTTTACCAATGGATTTTGAGACAACAAGAGGGAGGATCTAGAGTAAACACTAATGACATACTCACCTATTTGCAGGTTTTACTTTTCTCCTGTGACACTTTCCTTTTCATGTATGGTGGCTGTTCTCTATCCTCTGTTGGCAAGACTATGTGGATATGTCCAACACATTCAAATGATGTTGGGACTTCCCATGTGTCTTAAAGGATGTATGGTGGACCATTCTTCAGCTTGACTAAGTTTGGTGAAATCACATTTAGTGCCAATAAGCAGTCTTGTGCGAATCAATCGCATGTTTTGATGGCATCTTTCTCCTCTGTAGGTTCTGCTCTCAGATGTAATTAAGTACGAAATGCTTGATTTAGATTTTGGAGTCAAGTGTTCATTACATGACCTCTTAGATTTCTCTCTTTCTTATGTTTATCTGAAAGCACCCACATATTACATTGGGAATTATCTAGCAGGAATATGTTCATTTCTCTCAGAAAAAGGAAAGGGAATATGTCTTGGACTAGCTTCCATAGATTTCCTCATCAATAACGAAGTAATCTTCTTAGTTCTGTTTAGTTATCTGTGACGTATGACTATGTTTCCAAAAGACTGCTGAATGTTGTGTGGAAGCCTGAGGACAGTTTTTGGCAAGCTGCCAGACACCATATTGACGTTAATCTGTAGAGGATAACCTTGGAAATGAGTATGACTTCTGGCTTTCGTACAACATAAGAGATTGAAATCATGTTTTCTTGACCCGGGAAGTTGGGGACTTGCCTATGTTGAAAATCATAGATACACTGGTGTCTTTGGAGATGCATGTTGTTTATTTTGCAAGTGTGAGAGTTCTTTCCACTAGCTTTCTTTTAATTTCACATTCTTTATCCTGTGACTATAGATCTCTTTTGAATTATGCAAATTTCTCTTTTTGAAAACGCACTGTATGTGCAATCCTCATTTTTGTTTCATTTCCCTGGACGGTCGAATTCTTCAGACTTTCTGTATTTGTGTTATGCTGGTTTCTATTTGGTTATAATTTTCTGGATCAATTTTGGGAAACCGAATTAGTTGACCATGTTTAACTTTGTTTTTTGGAAGTTTTTGAGAAAAAACCCATTTTGCTGAGAAAAGCAGCATTAAGATGTTTTCAATTTCTCCCAAACCTTATCCTGTTAAAACGAATGCAATATGGAAACGATCACTGTCCATGTTTTTAGAAATTATTCTGCAAAATTGATTCTGATAACTGTGAACTGACAGATTTTTTGGCGGTGCTAGAATCATTTCATCTATGTATTTATTTTCTATTTTAGTGCTGTTTCAGTTTAGCTTAGAGTGGGAACTTATTTAGCAATCTCTATGCAGACGGAGCTGGACTATTCTGGAGAGGAGCCGTCAATGTCACCCAGAGCACCACCCCAAAATCATCATCCACAGCCCACAATGCAGGGTTTCCCAGTCTCTTCAGGCTCTTTTGTTGCACCAAATCCCGGACCAGGTTTCCAGGCCGAGCACTCCGATCCGCAGCCCAAGAATTATGTTTTCTCAAATGCTCTGTCGAGCCCTATCCGTCGGAGTCTTCAAAACTATCATATTTCACAAGGAGATTACTTTCCCACCGGTGTTCAACCCTCTTTGAATGGATTCAGGCACAATGAACCCAACTCTGTGCAATACCAGAATAGGGATTCGAATTCCTTCAACTCCAATGATTCCACCATGGATATGCGTTCTGATAGTCCGAGCCATGAGCCTACTTACTGAAAATTCCTAAGATTGTGTTTGGATTATGGACTTGTGGGGGAAAGGGAAATATAAGGAGGACAATTAAGTGAAAGAGCTTTATTGCTCTGGTCTCCCATTCATTTTTGCATTAGTAAGTCCCTCTACAAATACATGATTCAAACACAGCTTACATAGTAAGTGTCACAAGCTTGCTCACCATGCACTGGTTATAAGTATTGGAGCTTTTTGGGTCTGCTGATGTTGTGCTTAGGGCAGGGACACAACATGAGAATGGTTTCTTCGTAAAAGAATAAACAAGTGATGGTGGTGACTGTTGAAGCATGTCAAGGAAAATAGAATTGATGGCATTTCTTGTGGGGTCGGATGCGATATTATTGGCACCATACCTGTCAAATGGAGTTGTTCTGTTGTCAGTCGGTCCATGTGGGGTTTCTATGTTTTATGTAAAGTGTTTCTTTCACTTGGGTCCTGAAAAACTATTGAATTGGTATTGTTCATTGTCTTTCTTCCAAGTGTGGTCTTTCTTGCTGAAACTTGCTATTGCTAGTGAAATTATCATTCTAGATTTACAATGTTGTACTTGTGCCTTTTACTTAACTGTATAGATCAGTATGTGAATGTTGTACTCGTGCCTTTTACTTAACTGTATAGATCAATATATTTGGCACCTTTTCGGTCACCCATCTGCACCCTATCCCTAAATCATAAGTCCCTTCCACTTTTCATCTCCTTAGCAACCAAATGGAGATCATGCTTTGTGACACTGATATGGAGTCATTTTTTGGGAAGTGAGAGTTTTGGCAAAGTATATCTTGTAATGTGACATGATGGAGGAATCTTTACCGTTGGTTTTTACGGGTAACTTCCCAACTGCAGAAGTCTCAAGGCCGAGCTCTAGGGATTATTTATTGGTTCGAGTGTTCAAATATGTGTTGGAAAAGGGATTGATTGATCTTGGTGGAGGTTGAAAGAGGCTCTGAGGTTGTCATGAAGTCGATAAGGTGATCATAAGGTTGCTGGAATGTCTTTTCAGACATCCTAGTCTCTTCCCTTTTTTCTTTCTTTTGTTGATGTTGTGATCTTTCGACGTATGAATAGACAAAGTATTAAGTGATAGCAGTTATGGTATTTTTTTCCAATTTTGTATCCACTCGTCTAGGTTAGTAGGCAATTAAGTGAGAATTTATCTTGTGATGCCATTTTTGTATTATCAGGCACACATTTGATTTTGCTTTTAGAAATTCAATTCACAAGGTGACGTAGTGGAAGAAGAATTATGTATCATTCTAGTAGATGAATGAGTTAGATATCGTTCTCTTAACTTACGGATTCCTAAATACATGAGAAAATATAGAACACATTGCACGCAAATAATATATAAGGAAATTTTGATTTTGATTGCATAACTGAATGAATCATCAAGGAGGGATTTATCTTTATTTATAGGTAATGAAATTTCAATTTTCATAAGAATTAAACTAGATAACTTTTTGCTAATTAAAAAATTATAAAGAAGAAAAATAAAATATTGAATTATTTAGCAGATTTAACATAGAATCAAATCAATAACTAAAAATGTAATAAAAATATGTCAAAACAAACAACATTAAAGAAAAAGAAATTTTTAAGATTAAAAGTTATTATATAAGTAAAAATCCTAATTGAGGTTTTCACAAATCAAAATCTCAATCACTAATTCATCTTTGATTATATTTTGTCAAATTTTTCTAGAGAATCAATTGTGATTTGTCATACATCGCAAGAAGCACATTGCCTAGAGCATGATGAGGAGAAACCAAATGCTTTTGAAAATATTATTGCATGGTGATGCACGTCGGTGCAACTTTTATCTTCCAATAAAAGATTATGAATGATTGGAAATTTTCCTTACCACAAGGTCATGGGATCACTTTTTTCTTAAATTTAGAGTGCTGTCTGTATTGATGGATAAATATACGATCGCAACACCTAGTAACTTCTTATCCGGCCAGTAGACAGAGACAATGGGGGGCCAATCCTTTTCAATCTCATATCAATTGTAATCTATATTCAGAGGTTGAAATGAAAGGGAAGTGAAATGAAAATGCAGCTCACCTACCTATAATGTACACACAAATCTGTTCCTACACTAGGGAGGGAGGGAATCCCATGCAATTTCTTGGCCCTTTGTGAATGATTGATGTTTCTAACTTCTTAGGTTGTAATCCTACAAATTCCTATACTTTCTTTTCCACTTGACAATGAAATTCATTGAGCTTTTGATCATGACCCCACACCCCTTTTTCCTTTTCCCCAAACCCATTATCAATTTTCACTCAAAGATTTGCACAAAGTTTTCTCATGAAACTCAAATCAAAATGTGTGTAAAGTTCAGTGTAAGTGCACCATCCTTTTTTGACCCCTCTCTCAATCATTCATTCAACAGGCCTCCAACAATTTTTCATTAACCAAATCATATTCCCATGCAATTTTCGTTTGATCAGGGGCAAAACTATATGAAGACCGAAAAGGCCCGGACCTCCTCAAAAATTTTAAAAAAACTTCAGAGCTAGGTATAAATTTTAAAAATTATAAAAAAATTACATTTTAACCCTCCAAACGTAGAATTTTGGTTATGCCTCAGTATTTTTTTATACCTTTTATATTTTTGTTTTCGTAACGTTTTTATGTGTGTTTTTTTCAAAAGAGAAATTATCTTGATAACATGTCAAAGGTCCCTAGCAAGGGTTGTTTTCCATCAATCTGGATATGAGAAAATTGGAAAGATAGGTTGTCACTTCTCATGATTTATGTACACTTTCCATAACACCCACCTAAATTCCAATCCGGTTATCGATTCCACATCTGCCTAGATCATATCTAGATTGGTACTATAGTTTGGGGTTTGAGAGTAAATTATTTCTTAATATTTTAGATTATAAATTTTTACATTATAATGAGAATCTATAAAAGTATTTGAATAATACGTACAAAATAGATTTTTCAAAAGAGTTATGTGAGGTAAAAATGAATTCAAAATTTAAAAAGCTCATCCAAAATTAATTTAGAATAATGCATTTTTCAATTCATTTCTCATAATGTATTCTTGCATCATGTATGGTAAAATTCGGTACCAAATACCAAAAATATAAGATCTAAAAAATCTTTGGAATAAGTCGAGAAGCTATAGTGTAGTTTCATGTAGTGCGCGTACAGTGCAGATAAAATGTTGTAATTTTGTCTATTTTCTTTTCAAAATTCCACTATAAAAAACTACACTACAACTCTCCCAAATCTCACTATCCATGCAATATCCTAGAACCATATTTGCCTTCCACGTGTACCAAAATTTCATCTAGAAACTTGCACGTATTGCAGTTTATGTAGAATACAACATTCACACGAATATTTATATGTTTCAAGTTCATGACATCATAAACCGTACGATTTTATCTCAAGATTTGAATATTTTAAAATATCATACGACTATCAATATATTAGAACAAAGATTGAGATAGTTGAGGGCAAAATCTCCGGTTGGATAGTAGATAGTTTGGGAAGGAAGTTAGGCCCATTGAGATTGATGAAAAAAATTACGGCCTAGAATTAAAATCAAGGTTTTATTTTTTTTAATTTAAAATTAATGGTCATAATTCACTTGTATTTGTGGTTGTACAAATTCAAGTGAATCGTGACTTTTAATTTTGAATATAAAAAAATTTATTAGTTTGAATTCTGAGATTGTAGCACTTCTTTAGATTTATACTTGGACCCAATATACATAATTGTTGATGACGACTTATTGATAAATTTTTCATGGTTAAATTTATCCACGAGCATGCCAAAAAATACTTGTAATTATTATTTTTATAAAACTGTTAATGTGACAGATAAACTCACCAATTATCAGGCGTTTGCGTTGTCTGTTCTCTCATGTCAAAAGTTAAGGGAATTTCAAACATGATGAATATCATTATTAAAACACATTGCATCAACAACTGCATTAGCACTAGGCTAGTATGAGTATAGATATGACAAATTCACTATCTTCAACGGAACTTGTATTATTAAAATCTAGAGTAAATTACTCTAGTAGTCATTGTAGTTTGACTTAAGTGTCACTTTCGTATCTACTTTTTGAAATAGCTTGATTATGACCTTTAATTTATATTTTTGTGTTAATCAAATACAATCGTTACCGAATGTTTAAAAATTGAACAAAAAAGTCAAATGCTGACTTATTTCAAGAATATTACGGTAATTTAATTTTTTTTTTTATTTTCTGCACACACTCTCTTTCTCTCTCTCAATTTGCTCCCTACTATTTATGTTTTCACCCTTTTTCCATATCTTCCCCTCTCTCTCTCTCTCTCTCTCTCTCTCTCACAATCACACACACACACACCCCACATACACAGAGAACAAACCCACGTGCTCTCTCTCCCGTACGTTTCATTAATAGTTGATTTGAGTTTGTTGTTTGAATATAAGAGTTGTTTTCCAGATAGCCATGGCTAGTGCTATATATGTTGACGCCTTTAATTTTTTAGGACCAATGTCCTTGGGGCACAGATTTGCTCTTCTCCCATGGCTGACATATTGACGGTCACGACATGGTCCTTTCCTTCACCGAACCCATCTTTAATCTACACAACGGAAATTAAAAAACAGCATCAAATGCTATTGTATTTAATTTAGTACTCAAAAGGGAATCCAATAGTTTGATGCAAAAGCAAGTAGATTGGGTATGATGTATACCTCATGATAGTGAGCAGTGTGTCATCAGTAGGGAGCCTCAAGTCATCCTTTGTGTTTCCATTTTCAGTCAAAAGACTTACCTAAAGAAATGAAGGCCCATTTCGTTAACTAGCGTTGTCTGGATGAATGGAACTAGTGAATCAACGTGAGAAATGATTTTGTCATGCCCATATATCCGATTATAATACCGGCCGGGATTGAGTTTCTTGGAAATCAGACACAAGAAAAATGGGGGGAAATGTAATAAAATTACAAGACAGATGTGACCTATGTAACATGAACACCGAGGACACATGGACACAACAAAGTACTCATATTCCATGTCACGGTTACTTCTAGTTCTGGGGTGAGAAAGAGTTCACAATATGCAGGTGTGTAACATGAGAGCTTTGTGCTTCGAATAATCCACATCAGTCATCTGAAGTCCAGATGTTACGAATCAAGATAACGACTAGTCCTCAACGTGCTTGTATTTATTAATGATTTTATTTTGTCAAGAATCTTTAAAAGGAGAGAGAGAGAGAGAGAGAGAGAGAGAGAGAGAGAGGGGGGGGGGGGGGGGGGGGGGGG
>JABCMJ010006052.1:0-19362 GCA_014822125.1 Arbutus unedo
AGAAAAAACAAATACAACTAAACGTAATTGTGTAAAGAAATGATTTACGTGAGGAAGAAGGTTCGAGGTTACTTAAGCAATCGGCAAAGGTTAGTTGCTTCACTCCCACCCTAATTGTCTCGACTTTATCTTCGTCTTCGACCCATCTCTCTTTTTCCCAAAGAGAGCCCAATAATCTCTTTCTGCAGGCTGATCAGTTGAAGATTTCATTTGGGTCGCTCTGGATGGGTCGCGATTTGGCAGAAATCACAGCTGGGCGGGCCCCATCGCCGACTCCGACGTCGCTGGCGCCGGGATTTCGGTTCCACCCGACGGATGAGGAATTGGTGCAGTACTATCTGAAACGCAAGGCTTGTGCGAAGCCCTTCCGATTCGAAGCCGTTTCCGAAATCGATGTCTACAAATCTGAGCCCTGGGAACTTGCAGGTCCCCTCTGCTCTCTTTCTCTCTCTAACTGGAAATTTCTTCATATTTCCGTGTCAAAGATTTTTTTGTTGAATTATTTGTGGATAAATTGGCTGTTATACACACACACGGGGTTTCCGGTTGAAGAACACTTATATATTTTGGCATTTTCTTGGTTAAATATTTTTTTGGTGTTAATGTCGGAAAATACGGGGGTATATTGACAGAAAAATTCTATTCCACTGAAAAGATAAGACATGAAAAATGCGAACTTTATGACGCCATATAATTAAGTTTAAGTCAGAATCCGACGACCTGAAAAAATTAGGAAATACCGTCCCCAAGTCTCAATCCCGAACTCATGAAAATGGTCCAAGTCTTCCGAAGTCGTTCCCCTTTTTTTGGGTCTAGGTCAGCGATGGCTTCATTGGACACCAACGTGATCACGATGGTTGAGGAGGTTGAGGAGGGTGAGGGCTTCGGCGGCACTGGGCTATCTTCCTCGACAACATTCACGTCAAAAGATGTTTGGATCCACACTTCTTGATTAATTAACGTTGTAATCTTCAACTTCTAGTTTCCCCGCGCTGCAAATCTCTATAACTACTTCAATATGGCAATTGATTTTTATCCTCTTCTGCGTTGAAAAGAAGAGGAGGCTTCTTTGTGTTGGGGGTTCATTAATTTCAGGGTTTCCACCATTTTGAGTGCTGAATACCAAAATGCTCCCACTTCTTTCCCACTAAATGGTTTTTCGATAGTGGCTATGGCAGTTGAAAAACTGCCGCAAGTTTTTAAAATTTTTGTTTACCAAATTGTCCCTACGGCTTCAAAAAGGAGTCCACACCAAAAGAGGTGTTCCCTTTATAATAGTATATAGATAGATATATATATTCCATGTTTTATATGCATGCATGTATGTATACTAGCGGTTTTGTGCTCGTAGAGTTAGACAAAATAATATACTCAGTGATTCGTGGGATTAATATCAAAAATTTGAGGAGCTTGAAAAAAGGAAGAAAAAAAATACATAGGACTTCTCCATTTGTGGTTGTTGCCGTGCGGCATACTCGGCTGAGTACTCAGCCGATAATAAAACTGCATAATCAAATCACCAAAAGTTTAAGTTAAGTAGGAGGGGAGAGTGTAATTGGGGGAGATGAATGAACATGAAGAGAGAGAATGAAAGGAAAATGAATAAAAGCAGTAGGCATTACTTTTCAGTGAAACAAAGTCAATTTTTTTTCCCAGATCAACAACTGAAGAAAGAAACAAGAATTAAACTCTAAAACTACAGAGGGGGTGTTGAAGTCATCAACACGGTTGTTTGTACTTCCAAGAAACCTTGCACATGTGTATGCCAGTGTTTTACCATGGTGCAGATTCTCCATTAGAAGTTAAGCTTGAGCAGAGAGGAAGAGTGCAACGAGACTGTGCAACCGTTTGGAAACGAAATCGAGATCTGTTTTGGTACAAATCGCATAGGATTCACAAATATAGTAGGGTAGCGGTTAGACTGAGTGGCTTTTCTTCCTTGTATGGGGTTACTTGTGTATGATAATTGTCAGCATTTTGCACGTGCTCAAAAGGGTGTAAATGTCCCTACAATTATTTGAGTTGGAAGAGGTTTTTTAATGGGGGTTTTTGGAAAGAGAAATTGTGAGCTAGTCTCAAAAGGGTGTTCACACCAAAAGGGGTGTTCCCTCTATAATAATAGTAGATATAGAATTAGATAGATAGATAGATATATTTCATGTTTTGTGGGTGTGGTACCAATTGTGTACTCAAACGCTAGAAACGTGATGTCGTTAACTTTGTAGTTCAATTTCCTATTTAATCCAGCCACTTAGATAGGCCCTTTATGTGCACTGGAGAGGAGAGTTTTGATAGAATTGTGGCTGGAGGACCTCAAGTCCTACACTAAACATGATATATAAATGAGAGAAAAATGGAAAACAGATACAGAAACTCAGGGTGAGAGAGACATGTGTAAGCTTATCCAAAAAGAACTGGAAAGGTATTTGTGTGTGAATTGTAACTTGCAGTTCATTTTATCCCTGCATTGGGCTCTTACTGGTCCATATTTTGTGATTGTTATATGCGCCCTGTGAATATCAACGTTAAACATCCATATACATATGTGATATTGGTCTCTTGCATCTCTCTCTCTCTCTCTCTCTCTCTCTCTGCGTGTGTTATGTGAGTTTGAGTTGCATTGATGGATATTTTTGCAATTTTGGGGTATAGGATATTCAAGGCTCAAGAACCGAGACTTAGAGTGGTACTTTTTTAGTCCAGTGGATAGAAAGTATGGTAATGGATCTCGACTGAATCGGGCCACTGGAAGAGGTTACTGGAAGGCCACTGGAAAGGATCGCTCAGTACGTCACAAGGGTAAGCCAATCGGGATGAAAAAAACGCTTGTGTTTCATAGCGGGCGAGCTCCAGATGGAAAGCGGACTAATTGGGTGATGCATGAGTACAGGCTTGTTGATGAAGACTTAGAGAAAGCTGGGGTGGCACAAGTGCGGATTGTTTTAGTATACCCTAAATATTAGATGGATATAAGAGCATATTTTCCACTTGTTCTGTGTTTTTCCAGGGAATTTGAATTGCAAATGAAATGTCTTGACTTGCTTGCTTTGTTTTGCGAGGGAAAGGATGCGTTTGTGCTGTGCAGAATTTTCGGAAAAAGTGGATTTGGACCGCCAAATGGGGATCGATATGCTCCATTCCTTGAGGAGGAATGGGATAATGAGGCCTCATTGGTAGTTCCGGGAGAAGAGGCTGTTGGGAATGAGATGGTCAATGGTGATGATTCACAAGTTGAAACAAACGAGCTTGAGCAGCAGGTTTGTACTCACCTCACCTCATCTCACCTCACCTCACTCCCTGTCATGCCACGAAAATCAAATTGGGTGTGTTTTTGCGCATAGTTTAGTGATAATATTTTCCATATGGTTTAGCGATGGTTGGGACATAATAGAATGGTGAACACTAATGGTCAAGAGTACAGCTAAAGCCAACCATTCTCTATCTTTGTTGCAGATATTTTTTCACAATGAATGCAGAGGCTGTTATTATGGAATTAGAGGATGGATGAGTTCGATTAGTTGATCAATAGGATAACGTGAGTGGCCAAACCTTTACCTTTTGTTTGGATTGAGAGATTTGGAGGGAAAGTGAGGGATTTGGAGGGTATTTTTTTTTTCTTTTTTGTTTAGATTGCATTTTAAGAAGGAAAAGAGACGGGTGAATGAAAATACAGGGGATAAGAGTATAATTATTTTTAGCATATAACTGTAAAGTAAAACAGTAAAGCACATTATAACTTCCACTTTTTTTTCTTAATTTTAGGTAACCAAACAAGAGAATTATTATAAAATTTCTCTTTCTTCTTAATAAACTAAACAAGTAAAAAGTTGTCCGCCTCTCCTTTTAGTTAGAAATTTTCTTCACTTCCTTTCCCTTTCCCTCAATCAAAATTGAGTGTGAGTGATTTGTGGTGGAACTTATTGTGATACTGGTAAATTGGCGAACCGAACATTTTGTGTTGCATAGCTTAGTATTCAAGATTACCATATGTTATAAAGGTCCCATAAAGTCCTGCATATGTCATGACTAACGCACTTTTTGTCTAAAATTATTGTGTATTAATGACACTGTTTTTTTTTTTTTTTTTGGCCATTTTTTAAAAAAAAATTTCGTCTTAAACTTTTTGAATTAATCATTTGCCATGATGAAAGGAATTTAGAAAGTAAAAGACTATAACCAAAAGTCGCAAAGAGTTGACTAAAAGACGAATTTAAAAAAAAAAAAAAAGATAATTATTTACTGTTTTTAGTGTCTTCAGTTTCTTCTTAACCTTTTTCTATTTTTGTTCATATTTTTATACTTTTCTGATTCATCTCATCGGGACGAATAAGAAATACAAAAAAATGAAAAACTATATGGAAGAATGCAAAACATCAAATAGTGTTCATTGTCATTAACAAAAAATATTTAATCCAAACTTAACCTAATTTGATTTATTCAGTCAAGCCATTCTGGTTATTTTCATTCTCCTATTTTGTCGGGCATGGTCTACGGATGTGGTATGATTCCCAATTTGCCTAGCATTTGAAATGTAACACAACCAGAACCTTTTGTTGGCTCATAAGTATTTCCCTTCTTTGCTTAATTGTATCACTCTTTTTAGCTGCCAAACTGATTCTAGCAAGGCTAAAAAATAAGAAATCCGTTAAGAGTGGCATAAATCAGGTCTGGGATTGGAGCTCATGAGTAATAGTTCTTTACACTGGCCATCTTCAAGTTATAGGTGTTTGATGTTAGGTTCAGCTAAAACTTGACGTTATTTAGTTAAACTCGTATTGTAGTCGTGGACTCTTTTGCGTCTTCATCTTATGTCTGGCCTTCTGTTGAGAGTCAAAGACAGTAACAATATAGCCCATGAGCTACGGGATTAGTAGATCATGTGTAGGTCATCCTTAACAAAGTGAAGCCAATCTGTTCAGTTCCGATCAGGTTTGAGAAAGAGCTGTTCTTCAGCTGAAATTGCTTTCCACTTGATGGATGCTAAGCATCACGATCAAATTGGAGAAATCTAATTGTTATGGATGAAATTCAAATGCCTTTAGTGGAGTTTCTTCAAAATGATCATCCGTCGAGGAAAGAGGGGTTTTTAGCTTCCATCCGGCCTTTCCCTGCTTGAGACTGTTTTTATTAGCCCAATCATGAACCACCCCGTTGGAGCAATGTCTACCAGCAGTGCATCATATCGTCCTTGCTTTTTGTCTAAATATTGGAATTTACTTGCCAAACCAGGCATCCTTTTTAATTATTTTTCTTTTGGCTAAGAAGCATGTAGGTTGTACACCAGCCATATGTAGCTTGAACTGTGATAGCCACAATGCTTAGCTATTTCTGTTTCCAAGTTGGGCATGGATTTGATATGCGTGACTGTTACATCTCCATGGGTGTTAACCATACCGGTTCAGTTGATGAAAAACTTACTTTGCAATCGGTTTTGTGTAAGGAGACAAGGTAGTGTGGATTATTTAGATGGTCAAAGTCAGTGGATGGTGATTCCTTTTTTCGAGAAGAAGTGGGTTGATGTTGCGGTAATAGATTCAATAGATGGAAGTGGAATAACATGCTGAGATCCAGATGTTTAGTTGAAGAAACACGTGTGATATATCGAAAGATTTGGGCGGTAGTTAATACTTTACGAGGTAGAATACCTTGCCTTCTCTTACTTTCGAGGTACAACATCTCGTTGGCATGGTTCGATGTGTTATTTGACAGGCCTTCCTAATGTTTCACCTTTTGTATCACTTAAAATTTTGACAAAGTAAATATGTTCTTTGATCTCTCCCTTGAGATTCCTTTCGACGCAATGGCATCCTTTGGGATTTTAGTACGTGAAATCTTTTTGTTATACTTGCTTTTCTGATTTGCCTACGATGAGTTCCATTTTCTGTTAGAGCTGCCATATTGTGATCAAATACCTTCACTGCCAATAGAATACGTATTTTCTAAAGAAATTGAAATTTGGATATTTGTTGATAACTGTGAGTGTTTCAAGAGTGATTCTCAGAGCAAGATTTGCTCATGCTCTTTTAAGCTATGATAATGCAAATACAAAACCTGTAGATTGTCTCTGTATATTGGCTCATTTTTTGCAGGATTTTCGTTCCATCGACACGGCCCCACTGCATCTAACTGAGGTTCCAAATATTTCTCAGAACATTTCACTTGTTTGCAAAAGGGAAAGGTCCGATGATTGTCCTTTACAAGGTACATCTGATGATCCTGAACCAAACTTTGTAGGCCATGATAAAAGATCCAGGACTAATGATCCCAACTCCAGCCATGCAAATGGTTCGGAAGATTTAACTACAACAACCCATGATCCTGGCAAATCTACAACCACGACGACCACCTCAACAAATTTTTCCTCTGCCTTTTTGGAACTCCCATTGTTAGAGCCTATCGAAGCCAAGGAAAATCATAACCTCCACTCGTTTGACGCTTCTAACCTTGAGAAATCTGTTCCCCCCGGCTACTTGAAATTCATCAGCAATTTGGAGAATGAAATCCTCAACGTTTGCATGGAGAGGGATACGTTGAAGATTGAAGTGATGAGAGCTCAAGCAATGATCAACGTTCTTCAATCGCGTATTGAGCTTCTCGACACAGAAAACGGAGAGTTGAGAAGGGTTGTTTGAGCTATTTGTAGCTTTTTCCAGCACCTATGTAGTTCTCTTACTTTAGTTGTTAGTTAACAGTCATGCTTCAGAACTGTATTGATCTTCTGTAGTCTAATTTTGTAGCAGTTGTTTGTTGTATTTTGAATCTGAATGAGTCTGAGTGGCCGTTGTGATGCCGTACATTAGATCAGGTTTATTTAAATGTAAGGTTTGTTTAATAATTCAGCGTATCTAAACCACCTTACGTATACTTTGTCAACGTTATTGAACAGAACCTCTGACTTTATGATTGCATTAAGTCTTCAAACACGATATGCAGTACGTACTCGGTATATGCACATTCTCTACGAGTTTCTTATTCTTCTATTTTTGGGGTAATATAACAGTATAGGCTACAGTTTTCTTTTAACCTCTCGAGAAAGCATAAAAAATGGCTTAAATGGTATGATCTCTCCATCACCCCCAAAATAAGGGAGTAATTTCATAGTCCTTCGTCGAAGAAGACGTGCTGATAGGCGCTTCATTTTTTTCTGAGGTCGAATTTGAACCTATTTTTTGAGACTAGTTGTCTATGTACCGCTAAATATTGTATAAATTTTCAAAAAGTGAGGAGCTACGATGACCCATTTTGGATTTACGTGGAATCTTATTTAAATCATTCCATCTATTAGCATGAAATTTTAAAATTAAGTTAGGAAAAACTTTTTAGGTTTTTTATATAAATTTACACACTATCAATCTACAAAATTTATTTTGCACATTATCATACAAAAATTTCACAATTTTAGGGTAAATTACTTTAGTAGTTGTTGCGGTTTAAACCATATGCCACTTTGATCCTTATCATTTAAAATGACTGAATTTGGACATTCAATTTCTATTTTTGTGTCAATCAATGATAATTGATAACTTTCATATATTTAAATAACGAGAAGTCAATAGTTGACCAAATAGAAGAACAAATTAATAACTTGATGGGTCAAATGAGAGGAACTAAAGTGACACATATTTATAATTAAGTATAAAAGTCATTTCTCTCATCATTTCTCATAATGAATTCTATAATTTATTTTTAAACAATTAGAATCCAATACGTAAATACAAGTGATGAAACACTCCATAATTACGAGGACAAGAGGATTCTTCTCAAAAAAACAACAACCAAACAAACATAGTAATTTTACATACATAATTTTTCGTACACAAAATTTAAACACAATTGTATTTGAAGTCGTTAAGGACACATAAAACTCTCATTACTATATGAATTTTGCATGTATTTAATAATTTCAAACATTATTATATCTAGGTCCGTGCACGAAAATTACATGCATGTACAAACTTTCTCAAACAAATATCAAGACAAAAGGATTCCACTCACACGTTTAAAACCATAGTTGTTTTATCTTGTACCTTACCAATCGGTACGGATCTCGTAGCAATATCAGACTATCGGTGAACCATTCTGACCACCGCATCAATATGTTTCAAGCTATTCCGATCGATACTAATCAATACCATGTTATATCGGTCAGTATTTTTTATAAAATAAATAAATGATAATTTTTAGATAATTAAACATAAATTTAAACTAAAATTATCATTTTTGTATGTTTGATATTTTATTTCGAAATTGTAAAATTTTATTTTATATATTTAATATAATTTTTATTAAAAATATATATAAATTTATCGATAAATTCGACTGATGATGTATCGTACGAGTTGAAAAACAAATACAACTACACGTACTTGTTTAAAGAAATGATTTACGTGAGGAACAAGCTTCGAGGTTTCTTAAGCAATCGGCAAAGGTTGCTTGCTTCACTTCCCACCCTAATTTTTTCGACTTTATCTTCATCTTTGTCTTCTACCCATTTCTGTTTTTCCCTAAGAAACCCCAATGATCGCTTTCTGCAGGCTGATTGGTTGAAGATTTCATTTGGGGCGCTGTAGATGGGTCGCGATTTGGCAGAAATTACAGCTGGGCGGGCCCCATCGCCGACTCCGACGTCGCTGGCGCCGGGATTTCGGTTCCACCCGACGGATGAGGAATTGGTTCAGTACTATCTGAAACGCAAGGCTTGTGCGAAGCCCTTCCGATTCGAAGCCGTTTCCGAAATCGATGTCTACAAATCTGAGCCCTGGGAACTTGCAGGTCCCCTCTGCTCTCTTTCTCTCTCTAACTGGAAATTTCTTTATATTTCCGTGTCAAAGATTTTTTTGTTGAATTGTTTGTGGATAAATTGACTGTTTCTATATGTATATATTCCATGTTTTATATGCATGCATATATGTATACTAGCGGTTGTGTGCTCGTAGAGTTAGACAAAATAATGTACTACGAAGATTAATATCACAATATGAGAAGCTTGAAAAAACGAAGAAAAAAAAATACATGGGACTTCTCCATTTGTGGTAGTTGTCGTGCGGCGTACTCAGCGGATAATAAGACTGCATAATCAAATCACCAAAAGTTTAAATTAAGTAGGAGGGGAGAGTGTAATTGGGGGAGATGAATGAACATGGAAAGAGAGAACGAAAGGAAAATGAATACAAGCAGTAGGCATTAATTTTCGGTGAAACAAAGTCGATTTTTTTCCCAGATCAACAACTGAAGAAAAAAATAAGAAGTAAACTCTAAAACTACAGGGGGTGTTGGAGTCATCAACACGTTTGTTTGTACTTACAAGAAACCTTGCACATGTGTATGCCAGTGTTTTACCATGGTGCCGATTCTCCATTAGAAGTTAAGCCTGAGCAGAGAGGAAGAGTGCAATGGGACTGTGCAACCGTTTGAAAACAAAATTGAGATCTTTTTTGGTACAAATCCCATAGGATTCACAAATATGGTAGGGTAGCTGTTAGACTGAGTGGATTTTCTTCCTTGTACGGGGTAACTTGTGTTTGGTAATTGTCACCATTTTGCACATGCTTGGGTGTGTGTAGTATGATTTTGCGTAAATGTCCCTACAATCATTTAGTTGAAAGAGTATTTTTATGGGGGTTTTTTGAAAGAGAAATTGTGAGCTAGTCTCAAAAGGGTGTTCACACCAAAAGGGGTGCTCCCTCTATAACAATAATAGAAATAGAATTAGATAGATATTTAGGTAGATAGATAGATATGTTTCATGTTTTGTGGGTGTGGTACCAATTGTGTACTCAAACGCTAGAAATGTGATCTCTTAAACTTTTTAGTTCAATTTCCTATTTAATCCAGCCAATTAGATAGGCCCTTTATGCGCACTGGAGAGGAGAGTTTTGATAGAATTGTGGCTGAAGGACCTCAAATCCTACACTAAACATGATATACAAATGAGAGAAAAATGGAAAACAGGTACAGAAACTCAGGGTGAGAGAGACATGTGTAAGCTTATACAAAAAGAACTGGAAACGTATTGTGTGTGAATTGTAACTGCATTTTATCCCTGCATTGGGCTCTTACTGGTCCATATTTTGTGGTTGTTATATCCTCCCTGTGAATATCAACGTTAAACATCCATATACATATGTGATATTGGTCTCTTGCACAATTCTACTAGAGATTTGGGCATTTGACCAGTTCATCTCTCTCTCTCTCTTTCTTCTCTCTGCACGCGCGCGCGTGTATGTGAGTTGCATTGATGGATAGTTTTGCAATTTTGGGGTGTAGGACATTCAAGGCTCAAGACCCGAGACTTAGAGTGGTACTTTTTTAGTCCAGTGGATAGAAAGTATGGCAATGGATCTCGACTGAATCGGGCCACTGGAAGAGGTTACTGGAAGGCCACTGGAAAGGATCGCTCAGTACGTCACAAGGGTAAGCCAATTGGGATGAAAAAAACACTTGTGTTTCATAGCGGGCGAGCTCCAGATGGAAAGCGGACTAATTGGGTGATGCATGAGTACAGGCTTGTTGATGAAGACTTAGAGAAAGCTGGAGTGGCACAGGTGCGGATTGTTTTAGTATACCCTAAATATTTGATGGATATAAGAGTGTATTTTCCACTTGTTCTGTGTTTTTCCAGGGAATTTGAATTGCAAATGAAATGTCTTGACTTGCTTCTTTGTTTTGCGAGGGAAAGGATGCATTTGTGCTGTGCAGAATTTTCGAAAAAAGTGGATTAGGACCACCAAATGGGGATCGATATGCTCCATTCGTCGAGGAGGAATGGGATAATGAGGCCTCATTGGTAGTTCCAGGAGAAGAGGCTGTTGGGAATGAGATGGTCAATGGTGATGATGCACAAGTTGAAACAAACGAGCTTGAGCAGCAGGTTTGTACTCACCTCACCTCACTCCCTGTCGTGCCTCGAAAATCAAATTGGGTGTGCTTCGCGCATAGTTTAGTGATAATATTTTCCATATGGTTTAGCGATGGTTGGTTGGGACATAATAGAATGGTGAACACTAATGGTCAAGAGTACAGCTAAAACAAAACATTCTCTATCTTTGTTGCAGATATTTTTTCACAATGAATGCAGAGGCTGTTATTATGGAATTAGACGATGCATGAGCTCGATTAGTTGATCAATAGGATAACGTGAGTGGACGAACCTTTGCCTTTTGTTTGGATTGAGAGATTTGGAGGGAAAGTGAGGGATTTGGAGGGGGGTTTTTTTTGTTTTTGTTTAGATTGCATTTTAAGAAGGAAAAGAGACGGGTGAAGGAAAATAGAGGGGATAAGAGTATAACTATTTTTAGCATATAACTGTAAAGTAAAACAGTAAAACACATTATAACTTCCACTTTTTTTTCTTAATTATAGGTAGCCAAACAAGAGAATTATTATAAAATTTCTCTTTCTTCTTAATAAACTAAACAAGTAAAACGTTGTCCGCCTCTCCTTTTAATTAGAACTTTTCTTCACTTCCTTTCCCTTCTCCTCAATCAAAATTGAGTGTTAGTGATTTGTGCTGGAACTTATTATGAGACTGCTAAATTGGCGAATCGAACATTTTGTGTTGTGTAGCCTAGTATTTAAGCTTACCATAGGTTATAAAGGTCCCCTAAAGTTCTGCATGTGTCGTGACTAATGCACCTTTTGTCTTAAATTTTCAGGTATTATTGTGACTGTTTTTTTCTTGACATTTTTTTTCAATTTTTTTCGTCTTAAACTTTTTGGATTAATCATTCGTCTTGATGAAAGAAATTTAAAAAGTAAAAGACTATAACCAAAAGGCGCAAAGAGTTGACTAAAGACGAATTTTTAAAAAATGATAATTCTTTACTGTTTTTAGTGTCTTCAGTTTCGTCTTAACCTTTTCTATTTTGGTTCATATTTTTATACTTTTCTGATTCATCTCATCGAGACGAATTGGAAATACAAAAAATTGAAAAACGTTATGAAAGAATGCAAAACATCAAATAGTATTCATTGTCATTAACCAAAAAAAATTAATCCAAACTTAACCTAATTTGATTTATTCGGTCAAGCTATTCTGGTTATTCTCATTCTCCTATTTTGTCGGGCATGGTCTACAAATGTGGTATGATTCCCAATTTGCCTAGCATTTGAAATGTAACACAACCAGAACCTTTTATTGGCTCATAAGTATTTCCCTTCTTTGCTTAATTGTATCACTCTTTTTAGCTGCCAAACTGATTCTAGCAAGGCTAAAAAATAAGAAATCCTTTAAGAGTAGCATAAATCAGGTCCGGGATTGGAGCTCTTAAGTAATAGTTCTTTACACTGGCTATCTTCAAATTGTATTGTAGGGGGTTTGATGTTAGGTTCAACTAAAACTCGACGTTATTTAGTTAACCTCATACTGTAGTCGAGGAATCTTTTACATCTTCATCTTATGTTTGGCCTTCTATTGAGAGTCAAGTACGGTAACAATACACTCCCCCCCCCCCCCCCCCCCCCTTCCAAAAAAAAAAAACCCAACTGAATCCAATCTGTTCAGTTCCGATTAGGTTTGAGAAAGAGCCGTTCTTCTGCCGAAATTGCTTTCCACTTGATGGAGGCTCAGCATCACGATCAAATTGGGGAAATCTAATTGTTATGGATGAAATTCAAATGCCTTTAGTGGATTTTCTTCAAAATGATCATCCGTCGAGGAAAGAAGGTTTTTTAGCTTCCATCTAGCCTTTCCCTGCTTGAGACTGTTTTTGTTAGCCCAGTCATGAACCACCCGGTTGGAGCCATGGTCTACTAGCAGTGCTTCATATCGTCCTTGTTTTTTGTCTAAATATTGGAATAAACTTACCAAACCAGGCATCGTTTTTTATTATTTTTCTTTTGGCTAAGAAGCCCGTAGGTTGTACACCAGCCATATGTAACTTGAATTGTGATAGTCACAATGCTTAGCTATTGCCGTTTCCAAGTTGGGCATGGATTTGATATGCGTGACTGTTACATCTCCATGGTGTTAACCATACTGGTTCAGTTGATGAAAAACTTACTTTGCGATCGTTTTTGTGTATGGAGAGAAAGTAGTGAGAGAAGGTAGTGTCGATTATTTAGAGGGTCAAAGTCAGTGGAGAAGGTTTTGGTGACTGGTTTTGAGAGAGAATGATTTTTTGCTATAGTTGAAGCAAAAATTAAGTGGGCTCCATACCTTATTTAACGTGGGTCTTAAAGTGAAAGTTGTTCATATTTGATAAGAGATTACATTCATGTAATTTGTTTGCCTAAACCATTAATAGAGTGAATGAAATTTAGTTCCCTAAGAGTTCACTTGAGTTTAAGGAATTGAGCTTGAGTTCCACATAGGGAACTTAAAAGAATCCTAGTGAGTATATAAAACTCAACTTTGGTTAAGAGTTTGGGCCCCAAGGCCAAAGTTTTATCCATGGGGTAGGACCTAGAGTAAGTGGGCTTCGGTCCATTTACGACACACGTGCATGCCGCCCGTCTTGCCCGGCCTCGGTCTCAGGTTCGTAGTTCGGCTTGAGCTTGGGCCTCCTTCTATAACCCTTTTGGGTAGTAATTTCTTACTTAAATTAATTTTAATTTCTTATACTAAGGGTGATGGTTCGGACCCGACTAGACGCGTCCGGTCAGTTCGGTTCAAAGTGAACAGTCGTGTTTGGTCGGTGCAGTCTGGACAGACACAACCAATGATCAACTGGTGCCTTTTTGCACTTGTTCAGATGCTCCGAAAAGGCACTCTTTGCCTGTAAATACGGAGGTTTTCGTTCAGTTTCAGTCACTCAAAAAATTCGAAGTCCCTCTTGTTGTCATTTTGTCCAAATTCCTTTCATCCGTCCTTACATTCTAGCAAGTTCACACTCCGTGGTTCGCTGTGAACACGAATTGTCGTGCTTCTTTTGTGTGTGTTGGCCGTGTTATCCTGGGAGACGAGCATCCAACAATCGCCAGCAACGGATGAGGGTGAATATTAACTTAAGGAGACAGTGTAAGCACTGGACTCAGCCTTAACCAGTATCTTCACGACGTTATTAATTTCGGCAAGTAATTTGTAAGTTTCTTGATCCTACTGTTTTTTTTAGTACATACATTCTGCCTTAACTTAAAACAAATTATAAATAGATTAGATTTATCTGTTACAATTTTCTTATAATACATACATATACATTTTGCGGTAGATTCTGATCAACAATTTTAAGACGATATTCTGATTTCTTAATAAATCAATTTACTGTAAAGTATTTCAATCATATCTTGTTTGTTTGTTTGTACAACAAATAAAATGGTAGACGAAAATGTAAATGACATTCCGGTAGCCACTGGTGTACCGAATGTTGTTGTTCTGGCACCACTGCCAATTGCTATCATGGGAAAAAAGCGGAAAAATTTAATGGGACTGAATTTAAGAGATGACAGCAAAAAAATGCTGTTTTATCTTACAACTCTAAATCTGGCAAAGTTTTTGCAAGAAGATGCTCCGGTTCTTAACGAGAATGAAGCAGACCGACAAGTTGTCGCTGCGATTGAAGCTTAGAAGCATGCGGATTTTCTTTGCAGGAACTATATCCTCAATGGGTTGGACAACACGTTGTATAACGTGTATAGTCCATTGAAGACGGCACAGGATCTTTCGGATTCATTGGAAAAGAAGTAACAAACGGAAGATGCTGGCACAAAGAAATTTGTTATTGGTAGATTTCTCGAGTACTTAATGGCTGATTCTAAATTCATCGTTAATCAAGTGCAAGAACTCCAGATGATACTTCATGAAATTCATGCCGAAGGAATGTCTCTTAGCGAGTCTTTCCAAGTGACGGCGATCATTGAAAAATTGCTATCATTTTGGAGGAATTTCAAAAATTACTTAAAGCACAAACGTAAGGAGATGTATTTGGAGGATCTGATTGTATGACTCAGGATAGAAGAGGATAACCGCATCGCGGAAAAAAGGGAAATAAGACATTCCATTTCAAGGCCAAGGCAAATGTGGTTGAATACGGACAGGGGTAGAAAGGAAAAAAGCGCCAACAACCTGGAAAAAGTATAAAGGGTGGCGACTCCAAGAAATTCAGTGGGAAGTGTTTTGTTTGTGACAAACCAGGCCATAGAGCAAGGGATTGCAGGACTTGCAAGAATGAAGGAAATGCTAGCAAAAAGCTAAGACGTGCACAAGCCAATGCAACCGAAGTGGAGAATTTGTCTAACAACGTGTCGAAGATAAGTCTGTTAGCGGTTGTGTTAGAAGTCAATCTGGTGGGATCCAACTCCAAGGAATGGTGGGTAGACACTAGTGCTACACGCCATGTTTGTTACGACGAGCGGATGTTCACCACCCATAATTCAACAACATCGGAAGAGCAACTCTGCATGGGTAACTCTTTGATTGCACGGGTTGAAGGACAAGGCAAAGTAGTCCTGAAATTGACTTCGGCAAAGAGCTTATGCTTATCAATGTGTTACATGTGCTTGAAATTCACAAGAATTTAGTGTGAGAATCTTTGTTAAGCAAAAATAGTTTTAAGTTAGTCTTTGTTTCCGACAAGTTTATACTTTGTAAGGATTGGGTGTATGCAGGAAAAGACTATCTTAGTGACGACCTTTTTAAGATGAATATACTCACAGTTGTTCCAAAAATTGATAAGATCACATCTTCTACTTGTTTAAATCTTCTTTTATTTGGCATGGTAGATTATGACATGTAAATTATGATTCTATACGCAAATTAATTAACATGAATTATCTTCCAAACTTAGTATAGATGCAAAACATAAATGTGAAGTATGTGTAGAGGTTAAGTAAACTAAGCCATCTTTTCAGTCAATGCAGAGAAGTACTGAGCCCTTAGAACTAATTTATTTAGATATTTGTGATTTGAAATTTGTTCAAACACGTAGAGGCAAAAAGTACTTCATAACTTTTATATATATATTGCACTAGATATTGCTATGTTTATTTATTGAGAAGGAAAATTGAAGCAATAGAAAAATTCATTCATTATAAAAGTGAAGTTGAAAATCAACTTGGCAAAAAGACAAGGTATGAGGAGTAATAGGAGTGGTGAATATGAATCATCGTTTAGTGAGTTCTGTTCCCAACATGGTATAATTCACCAAACCTGAGCGCCATATACTCCACAACAAAATGGAGTTGTGGAATGGAAAAATAAAACTTTAAAAGAAATGATGAATGCTTTGCTAATAAATTCTGGCTTACCCTAGAATTTGTGGGGGAAGCGATTCTGTCTGCCAACTACATTTTTAACAGGATACCCTATCGCAAGACGAATAAAACTCCTTACGAGTTATAGAAAGGTCGAACACCTTATAGATATCTTCGAGTGTGGAGCTGCTTAGCAAAGATGGGCTATTCCAGATCCTAAAAAAGTTAAAATAGGACCTAAAATTGTTGATTGTTTATTTATTGGATATACAAATAATAGTAGTGTTTATCGGTTTTTAGTTCATAAAAGTGATAATCTAGATGTAGTGTACATGTACATACTATCATTGAATCAGTAGTTGCATCGTTTTTTGAACACATATTTCCTTGCAAAGAAACACATGACGAAAGTTCCGTAAAAAGAACTTATGATACTGCTTTTGGCAGTAACGAAAATCTAGATAAAGGTGATCTAGAAGAAAAAGATACGGAATAACCTAGACAAAGTAAGAGGGCTAGAACTTCAACATCCTTTGGACCTGGTTTTCTGATATATTTGTTAGAAAATGAGCCTTAAACCTTTAAAGAAGCTATGACCACTCCAGAAGCTCCTTTGTGGAAAGAAGCGATTTAACAGTAAAATAGAATCCATACTGCAAAATCGTACCTGAGAATTGTTTGATTCCCACCCAGTAGCAAATCACTTGGATATAAGTGGATATTCAAGAGGAAAAAGAAAGCAGATGGTTCAATAGATAAATACAAGGCAATACTTGTAGTAAAGGGCTACTGACAAAAAGATGGAGTAGATTATTTTGACACTTATTTACCGGCGACAAAAATTACTTCCATTATAATGCTAATTATTATAGCAGTGTTGTTTAACCATGAAATCCATCAAATGGATGTAAAAACAACTTTCTTAAATGGCGATTTAGACGAAAAAATTTACATGGAACAACCGGAATGTTTTATAGTTCTAGGTAAAGAAAAGAAAGTTTGTAAATTTGTTAAATTCTTGTCTGGATTAAAACAAGAATCAAACCAATGGCATGGGAAATTTGACGATGTGATGATGTCAAATGGTTTTAAGATCAATGAGTGTGATAAGTGTGTTTATGTGAAAAACATGTTAAAGGGCTATGTCATTGTTTGTTTATATGTGGATGACATGCTCATTCTTGGAAGCAATAATGACATGATCAAATCCACTAAGAAAATGTTGAGTTCGAAATTTGACATGAAGGACATGAGAGTTGCAGATGTTATATTAGGGATAAAAATCACTAAAACATTAGAGGGATATGCGTTGTCTCAATCACATTATGTTGAGAAAATACTTAACTTGTATTGTAAGGACGATGATCGTTTTGTACGCACTCCTGTGGATGTGAATCTTCATTTAGCTAAGAACGCCGGACCATGTATCTCTCAATTGGACTATGCTCGAATCATCGGAAGTCTCATGTATTTGATGAATTGCACGAGACTAGATATAGCATATACTATTAGCAAATTGGTAGATATACTAATAACTCAGGAATTGACCATTGGAAAGCCATAACTAGGGTTTTGTGATACCTTAGGTATACACAAAACTATGGCTTGCACTATATGAGATATCCAGCAGTGTAGAAGGCTATTGTGATACAAACTGGATATCAGATACTAAAGACTCTAAATCCACCAGTGGATATGTCTTTATGTTCGCAGGTGCTGCTATTTCTTGGAAGTCTTCAAAGCAGACCTGCATTTCTAAGTCCACAATGGAATATGAGTTTATAGCTTTAGATAAAGCAGGAGAAGAGATCGAATGGCTTTGCCACATTTTAGAAGATATTCCAATGTGACCTAAACCTGTACCTCCAATCTATATACATTGTAACAGTCTGTCAGCAATAGGGAATACACAGAACAATATGTATAATGGAAAGTCTAGACATATACATCGTAGACACAATACCATTAAACATTTGTTCTCAACTGGAATTATTTCCATAAAGTATGTAAGTCTAAAGAGAATATTGCAGATCCATTAACAAAAGGCTTATACAAAGAGCAAGTAATACTTTTATCAGGGGGATGGGGTTAAAGCCTATGTCATAAGAGTTGCCTCAATGGAATCCTACTTAGCTGATTAGAGATCTCAAGATCTATGTTCAGAGGGAAAACGAAGTTGTGTATACACTCAGTAGTATCACCTTGGAGATATCTCTCCTACCCATTCCTATGATACAAATAATTGATTTCTGCAGTGCTTTGGGTTAAGTTATGCTTTTAATTATTCTCATACCTTGGAAATCCAAGTGGAGTATTGCAGGATACTCTTAATGAGAAGTCACCTATATGAGTGTGAAGGGACTGCTTCTATAGGAACGAGAAGACTAAGTTCTCTAGAGCACTCATGAAAATCAGGAATTGTCCAGGGTCAAAATGGGCACAACTATAAGAACCACTTGTATCAGGAAAGATCCTGTGTGACTACTATTATCTTGGTTTACACTAACGGCTAAACAGTTCAAGGCATCATGTCCACTAATTAGCTAGTACTCCCGATAGTAACTCACAAGGGAAGGTTCAAAAGCTATCTATCATATGCAGAGAATTTCCATCCGAACTTTCTATTCTTGAGTCAGTTTCTATTCTGCTAATTCGGTTTAGCCAAATCTCATTTATGTGGGGGATTGTTAGAAAATGGTTTAGAGAGAGAATGATTTTTGTGTTATGTTTGAAGCAAAAATTAAGTGGGCTCCACACCTTATTTAATGTGGGTCTTAAAGTGAAAGTTGTTCACATTTGATAAGAGATTACAATCATGTAATTTGTTTGCCTAAACCATTAATGGAGTGAATGAAATTTAGAGCCATAAATGTTCACTTGAGTTTAAGGAATTGAGTTTGAGTTCCACACAGGTAACTTAGAAGAATCCTAGTGAGTATATAAAACCCAACTTTGGTTAAGGTTTTGGGCCTCAAGGGGTATCAAAGTTTTATCCATGGAGGAGGACCTAGAGTAAGTGAGCTTCGGTCCATTTACCACATGCGCGCGCGTTGCCCGTCTGGCCCTGCCCAGCCCAATATCGGATTTGGATTCGGGTTCGGGTTCGTGGGCTTGTGCTTGGGCCTCCTTCTATAACCTTTTTGGGTTAAATTTATTTAAGTAATTTTTTACTTAAATTAATTTCAATTTCTTATACTAAGGGTGATGGTTCGGATCCGACTGGACGCGTCCGGT
>JABCMJ010006054.1:0-17236 GCA_014822125.1 Arbutus unedo
GTCCTTTGGTGGTCCCGGGTTGGGGATGTTACACAATCCGAACAAACCTGAGAAAGGTTTGAGATAAGTTTAAAACTTGAAAAAAAATTTGGACTCTCGAGCATACTGTAGAGGAGTATGCGCTAACACCTGCGAAAAGCTCAGCACCCGAACAAACCTGAGAAAGGTTTGAGATAAGTCCAAACTCGAGAAAGGCTTAAATATCCGAGCATACTTGAAAAAAGTATGTGTTTAAACTAAAGAAAAGTTTAGACCATCCGAACAAACTTGAGAAAAGATTGAGATAAAGTGTAACACGTGCGAAAAGTTCAACACTTGAGCAAAAGCGTATATCCAGACAATTGGCCGACTTTAGAGGTTTCATAACTACCTAATGGACAAAAAGACATAAAGAAAAACGACAGTTGTATATTCATTCATATGTTGCAAAAGAACATTCAGTATGTTATCAAAGCATAGAAAAATGACAGTTATATCTATGCAACACAAAACGAAGGAACAAAAGAAAGACATCAATCAGACAATATCGATTTGGCCCCCCTCAGGGTTCTTCTCAAGCTCATTGCTGACACCCCCAACCTCTTGACCATCAGCTGTCGGGTCGGTGACTCCTCCATCAAGCACTTCCGCTTCGGCATCACCCTCTCCCTCGTCAGCGACTTCAGATAAGTGAGGAATTTCTTTGTCTAAGGGGGAGTCCTCCAGCACATCGCAGACTTTCAGTGCCGCTTTCCATCCGGCGGCAAAGAAGTCCTCTTGTAAGTCAGGGATCTGTTTGTTCAGGAAATCCTCAGCGGCCTCATTCATGCCCCGCTTATAAGCCCCATTCTCCACAGCGGACATCTCCTCAGCATGTTTTGATTTCACAACTGCCATCTCGGCCAGAAGATCAGCTGTCTTCTTCTTCTCCTCAACCAAAAGATGGTTGAAAGATTCAGCCTTTTGAGCAATCTCGAGTGCCTTCTTCTTGTAGCCATTAGCCTCATCTTGGGCCTTAGAGAACTTCATCTTAAAATCCTGCACCTCGGCTTCAGCAGAAGTAAGTCGTGCCTCTCGATCCTGGCTCTTTCTGAGACACAACACGGTCTTCTGGATGGCCTGCACAGACAACACAATTGATAAGATATCGGATACGTCACCCAAACAATGCTCAAGTATGAATACTTACAAAGATGTTGTGTGCAATCACGGTCCGCAGCAGGGAAGATCATCAGATGCAGAGTAGGGCTCGATGTCCCTCGGCAACATCAGTGCCTCGGCAAGCGCAAGAGCGACGCCTAAGTCACCGGTAGTGTCGGCCACTGTGATGGGTGTCACACCATTAACCAGCAGGGCTGGAGCCCATATGTCGGCCTTTTTAGGAGCCTTGGATTTCCCCTTCGCCTTGGAAGGACCAGCAGCGTGAACTTTGATCGGCCTCCTCCTCTTGGAATCGACGGGAACGTTATTGGTGTTGGCGGGAAGAGGGTAGAGGCTCTCCTAAGCATCATCTTGCTCGGGCTTCCTCTTGGCCACAACCACCCCAGAGGGTTTTTTAGCCTCAGTAGGGGTTGCTTTCTTTTTCGCCTTGTCAGTCGCCTTGTTTTTCTGCTTCATTAGGTCCCTCAGGTTTGGCACATTCGAATTTTTTGACATGATTTCCTGGTAAATTTCCTCTTCATCTTCGGTGTTCCAATTTACTTGTGATCGGGAACCCGAATTACCCGTTGATGAGGAAAAGAAAGATGAACTTGGGGCGTCCGAGACTGCTGCAACCGTGACACAGTGAGGTTCCCTTGGATATGGTAGTGGGATGCCTTCAGGGACAGAAACCTCAGGATCTTCAGCAACCACCTCGGCTACGTGAGCTTTCTCTTTGATGTAGCCTCGGTAAGTCAGGTTATACCAGAGCAGAACTTCAGCCGACCTCGGTTTCAGCTGTCCCTCAACGCCCTTGTAGCACAACACTTTCTTCAAATCCACCAGATGTGTAGCGTGGATTTTCCAACCTCGGTTTGCGTTGATAGCTGCAAATAAATAAAAAACTGAGGCAGGACTTATAAAACTAAAGACTGAAGCAGCATGGGAAATGCATCACAGTAAAAAACAGAGACTGACGGGGTTGCCCGAAGCTACGAGGCCCAGGAATTCGCGTACGCTCGAGCTCATCGGGTGAGAACTCCCAATTGCCAGAAACAATCAGGAAATCATCATCGTTCCCCATATTCGAATCGATGAGATGGGTGACTATTTTCTCACGACCCCTACGCGACTTGAGATACCATTTCTCGTCCTTAATGTAAGCCATGTCATAGTTATAGTTGATATCCCATAAACCTAAGTTTGTGTCACACAGTTCATTCAGACGAACTGTGCCCATTATTATGCGATACGTGTTTATGGAGATCTGCATAGGGTTTGGCCGATACCAGGCCAGAACCCTACGAAACAAGGGATGGAGGGAAAACCTAACTCCACCATCTATAATGGTCATTAAAGGGATATGGATTGAGTCCTCATCCCGAATCTCAGGATGAGTCTCAGGTCTATTAATTTCTACAACTACGTCGTCTGGAATGTTATAGTGACGACGGAATTCTGCTATGCTCGCCGGAGTGGCAAAGTGCCTACGGAAAACTCCCATGATTCAGAGAACGAATACAGGAGGAATACGCACAAAAAAAGGAGGAAGAAGACAAGAGACGAATCGAACGACTTACAGGGGCACGACGAAGACGAAAGAAGCAAAGGACGATGATGAAGAATAAGAACAGAGGAGATAAGAATACTAAGAGAGTAACAAGGGAAAGGGCGGTAGATTCTTCACCTCTGGGATTTAAAATTAATGATCAAAAGGTTCGTCACCCTTGGAAATCAAATTAATTACCATAGGGGCATCGAAACGACACTTTAGGCACGCGCGAGCAGCGCGTCTCTCCATAAAAAACTGTCAAATGGTCACATCGCATTTAATGCAACGGAGCACGCTTTGTGCAAGACGGTTACACGTATAAGGCGCATGAGCTCGAGACAGATCACTCATAAGTACGCCCTATATAGCTTCAACTACTCCACCGATTCGGTAAAAAGCAACCGAAGCTAAGGGGCAATTGACGAGGGTAAAATTGTAATTGAGAAAATACGTTTTTTTCCCTTAGCAAGAGATTTAGTTCAGCAACAAATGGAGGGTACATGAGGACACACATGTCAATTACGTGATGGTATGGCCGACCTAATGAGGGTTGTCCATACTGTAGTCGGGCTGAGAAGGTGGAATATCTAGCCAGCCGATATGAGAAAGATAGCTGGGCAATCAGCCGACCTGAGAAAGGCGGCCCCACGTCTTGCCGACCTGAGAAGGGCGGTCCAAGATACCATCGACCCGATAAGGGCGATAAGCGACTGTTATGCCGAGATAAGATAGAATCCCGTAAAAGTTGGGACACCACTCTAACAGATAAGGATAAGAAATCCACAACCAATTTAATTAATACGAGAAGTATTAATTGAATGAAACTCTAATGATAGAAGAGAACTACATGATATAGAGTTATCTCATTGGTGGCCAATGAAACCCTTATTGTCCAAGGTTTGACTCCACCTTCTGATTGGTTAAATTTATATGCGAACCGCTTAAACCTATAACCTGACCATCTAGACTTGCACTTAAACTATCACAAATAAATACTATCCTAGTTTAACTTACAGAAACATGAACCTTGACCACAAAAAAAAAAAAAAAAAGCCTCACAAATTTTGAGAAAACCACTAACATGAGCATTCGCTGAGGCCGTTAAGAACATGACATGCATGATCCCATTAACCTCCATTTCATCATGCATTGTTTATATGTTTTACTAATTCTCTTGCATGCTTATTTAATGTCCATCATGCAAAATTATGTTATTGTTCAACATTGATAATTGTCATTGATGAACATCAGATTAAAGTATTTGGAAAACATTGAACACTTGAGTTTAGTGAACGATAGGTAAACATTTAAACATAGTACTTACGAGACCTTTTAAATGAAACATGAAATTTTGAGAAAACCACTAACATATGCAATTCGAGAAATGATTTTACCTCCATGGGAGTAGTGTCTAGGATGCCTTTAGCTATGATATGGCTTGAGCTGAACTATGAACGCTTCCATGAGTGTCTTTAGTTGAACTATGTCTTGAGCCAAATTGTATCGTGAGTCGTGCCATGTATTAAGCCAAGTTATGTCGTAAGTCAAGTTATGTTCGTAAGCTGTTTCATGTCCTTTAAAACAAAACCTAGAATAGTGGAAGCAAAGTAGAATATTTTGATGTCGAGCACTACAAATATAATGGCCAGGAGCATAATGGTTAGGAACATGCCGTACGGGAGCCAATGTTGGGAGTGCTGGTGGCTGGAAACATAGTTCAGCTAGGGTTCGGGACCATATTGGATAGGCACATCATAACACAAAATTAAAGGTTTTAATTATGGGCAATGCTTGCGTCAGTTTAGAAATTAGAATTTGAAATGGATTTTGATATCTACAGTATTTGACAGACATATGTGTCAGAAACTTAAAAACTAGAATTAAGCATTGACTTGGAGAAACTGTCACCTGTATTATACTCGGATTTGTTTTCCACACTTAATTATTTATTATTTTTGGTATTGATTACTTGCTCATTTCATGATCATGCATTACTTAGAAACGTTGCATAATTTGGGAAGTTTGAGTAGTAATTTTGAGGTTTATCATTATCATTCATGGTACTATTTTTTTGGTCCTAGATTTTCACACCTGATACCGATGACAACATTGAAGAGCCTGACTTCTAGATCATTAAATACAACTGTACTGAGAAAGACCAGAATGTACCTTAGTTTACTTAGCTTAGTCTTGCATTTTGACTTTTTGATTTCAAATGTGGTTTCCTTATTTTCAGCAATTGTAACCAAACTCTATTTTATCTACAATGGAATGAAAATTATTCTGGTTAGTTGAGTTCTGTTGAAACTAACATCTTCGTAAATTCAGAACGTTACAGCTTGGTATCAGAGCTCTAGGTTCCCTTTATTTTGAGACCCAATGTAGAATGGGTAGATCACAATTGAGAATCGTCTTACCTGGGTAGTTATTATTACGCATCTATATTATTCTTAATAATACCATATATCATAAGACTAACTCATATATTTTCTTTTAAATGTCGCCCGCTTCTTATTTTGACCCAGTGGAATGTTACTTGGCTGATGACTTATATGACGATGAGGTTATGGGTGAGCCCGCCGCCATTGATAACGTACCCCAACACGAGAAAGAAGCACCATTACTACAACTAGGAGACGAGGTGCCACAACCGGAGTGGCATGATGATGATGATGATGACTTTGGCGATGATGACCCCGCTATGGACAATGATGACAAGGACCCCAAGGAGCTTGACTTCAACAGGGACAATGACTTGTTTGAGGATGACCTACTTGACAACGGCGCTGAGGACGATGAACCACCAGAGGAGGAGCCAAGGAGCGACGTGGAGCACCCACCTTTTCTAGAACCAACCAGAGTCTTCGTTGACATCGTCAGCTAGAGTATCTAGGGCAGATATGACGGTATGCCCCGACACGATGATGTACGTAAAGATAGTTCCAGTGGTACGCTAGCATTGGAAGGCCAGAGGAGACCTCTACTACTTGGGTCTGGTTGCCATCATAGAGTAGCTCAACAATTTGTGGTACCTGCTCAACGTACCCACCACTCTTGGAGAAGGTCAGAAAATGTGTTCATGTCCAGATGGTTTAGAGACAACGACAGATATTAGATCATCGACCCTGTTGGTAACCTGGGCTTTCTCAACCTCACCACCTATGACGAGATGCCCTTTTAGTTAGAGGATCGAGGCCAACTCAAGCCATGAGATCTAGTCTCATTGTGTTACAAAGTATATTAGACGTGCTACAAAATTGTCAGGACCGAGTACCTGTTTCGACGCAACTATCCGAGACTCTTCCTTTATTGATTAGATATATGAAGGGTAGTTGTTGGGTGAATTTTGTAAGACGTCAGATAACTTATGTACAACATAGTTGGATAGGTTTTGACTACATCTTGACCATGTGCCATCTTGTGTACATTATAAGGACCCAGAATGTTTTTTCATTTTATTCTAATGTTGAAAATTTACGAGGCATTTGAATTTATGCATAATATGTGATTTGGGGTCTAGGTGTGTTGGAATGTAGCCATGGGGGCTTGTTGGTAGCATGTATATGAGATAAATGAGATAAGTGCAATACTTGAGATTTTATGTTTGACTAGATATTTCCAAAAAGCATATTTGCTTTCATTTTTCCATCTCTCTCTCTCTCTCTCTCTCTAGGTTAGCCTTCTCCCTCTCACCCTCACAACTCAAATCCTTGATCAACCCCCAAATTCATCATAAACCCTTCAAGGATCCTTCAACCCTTATTGATTTCTTGCTCTTGGAGGTGTGCATTTTGCTTGGAGGGGGCTTAATTGAGTTCTCCACCACTATTGAAGCTAGGGTTTCACCTTATAGTTCTAACCTTTCACTTAAGCTTTGAGGTAGGGATATTTAACTTGCATTATGTGTATATGATAGGTTTTGGTCTTTATTTTGTGCATTGGTTGAGATTTTGTTGTTGATGGATGTTAGAAATTTTGAAATTACCGACATCTGGACAGGGATCCGGGGCATACGCCTCCGGGTATTCCTCTCTCTATATCTCTATTTCCTGATTTGCATTCCAAGATGTGATTTCAGCTTGCTATCAACGAGATCGATTTGTCAGCTATGACACCTCTTCAAGTAGTGAAATTGCTAGCATTATTGTGGGCATCCCAATCGAAATTTGCCCAGCCATCGATCACGATGCCCAATTTTTCATGTTACGCTCGTGTGATCTTTTCACTTGGTGTTTGACAAATGATTCTGTTTCTTGAAGTGCTCGTCTGGGTTTGAGGTTTTCCTTGAGAAACCAAGCACACAAAGACATATCGAAGCTATTAGTCCATTGTAACCAGAGATCACATTGTCTGAAAGTAGGTTACAAAGTGAGAAGGTGTTTGACACCCACCTCGCTCGATTCGAGGATCGGTCTCTACTGAACATTTGTGGAATTTTTATTGCATTCTATGTCAGTAATTCATGTCGAAAGTGGGAGCAGTTAAAGGGAAATAAGTGTTGTAACACATGGATGTTGGCTTGTTTCTCCTTTATCTAAAAGCATGATGCATAAAATAAAGTTTAGAATATGATGGTGATATAAAATGGGAGATCACTATTGATCATACGAAACGACAGGCGCCATTAATTTGAAATTGCCTTTTGTTCAGGTAGTATGGGCAATCAAGCCAAATCAACACATACAAGTTGAGAGTCAGAGTAACACGCATGTTACTATTAGTATGTATTGAAAGTGCATGTAGCATAACAGTAAAAACTGCGGGGTTCGTGCATACCAAGAAGATGATGTATGCATCAATCCTGAGAGTGGTGTGTGTCTACATAGGAGCAAATACACCACTCGGGCTCAGACCGGAGAGTTGACTCTTATCAGAATTCAAAATAGATGATGAAAAACTCGCGAATAGTATGAATTACTATACGAGTTCCCTGATGTTCCGTCAAGAACGAGTGTAGGCTAGCCCAAAGTTGTGAGACCCTGACCTGGAATAAGAAAGTTGGGTATATAAAATAATAATAATAATAATGGAAAATACTATGGGTAATTTAAAAGTTTGAGTAAAATATGAAACGAGAACTTTTTTATCTGATTTGGTAATTTATTAGATGAACGAGAAGATACCCCAGAGTTATTTAGGAGATGATTGAGGTTATTTAGAATCTTAATTGGAGACCAAAGGGTGATTCGGAAATTTATTCTATGCATAAGCGATAATTGGAAGTTGACCCCGATATTACTTTAGGAGACAATCAAATGAGGTTAGGTGTTTCTAAGATTAATTTATTTGGTTTATCATTTATTTTCTTTACCGAGGTTAATTCGGTAGTTAAGTGATAGCTCGCTGTTAAGTTGGTTTATGTTTGGGAATCGGAAAGTGGTCACGGTCTTAAATTTTATTTGTGTTCAAAACCCCGGAGTTGGATCAAACGATAGGTGAGCAATGCATGATTTTTTTTGGGATGTTGTAACATTAGGGAAGTGGATCGAGTAGTATCGAATAATTTTTTGAAGGATATATATAAACGTGATATTTTGCTTGTGAGTTGTTTTTGATGTTTTGACACCTAGGAGGTGTTGCAGCCACCTCCTGCTTAGATTTTAGGCTCATAAATAGCTATTAATGCACCTTAAAATTTCATTCCTCAGTCAATTTGAGAGAGAGGCAAAGGGAGAGAAAGAAGCTCCACAATTTTCATCATCCAATCTTTATCATTAACCTGCTTTTTCAACTGATTTTACACGGTGAGTTCCCAAACCTCCCGAGTAAACATTCATCCAATAATTCTTGGTTTCTTTTTGTGCTTTGTTTGTCACACCTCAAAATAAAGGACGTGACCGGCCGTGAACCGTAAGGGCTCAACTTGCGAAACATGCAGTCTCAAAATAATAAAAATAATTAAATAACAAAATAATGTCGAATACCAAATGGTTAAGTTCTCATTTCACAAATTCCAACCAAATGTTCCAAACTAACCGTGAGACATAACCATCTCACGAACCATCCAATAAAAATGTACCTGCAAAGAATAAATAAATCAACAAAACCCAGTTACCAAAATTTTAAAAAGAAATGTAGAAGCAAAATAATAAAATTCTAACACTAAATGCGATGTCCTATGGAGGTCAACAAAACAAATCTCACGATGCCACCAGAGTCCTTATCTAACGTCTTGTCTCGTTTGAAAAATGATGTGGAATAAATTTGTTGAAAGCTCAGTGAATAGTAAAGTACGTATATTACAATAGGTTTTTAAAACAAAAATTAAAATAATTTAAGCTATCTAACATAAAATAAGGCATAAGAGTGTACCACAACCAAATAAAATAAACAATGTTCTATTTAACTAATAATAAATTTCAATGGTAATCACAACACGATATCCAACCAAACATAAGGGGAACCACAAATACTAAATAGTACCAAATGCCAATGAAATAAATAACTAAAAAATTGAACCCAATGCCGTGAAATTTTTCCCTAAGACGATCCGGTTAAGGTCAACAGGACGCACCAGAAACTTTTCCTTCAACTGTTGAGCATTAAGATCACTCGGCCTAACCCGAGAATCTTCCTTAATGGCTAGAGTCACCTGAACACAGAGGATTAATTTCACCGAACTTTCCAAAATATGTTCCCAAATAATATTCATAAAGTTTTCACCAAAAAGACTATTGAGAGAATTAAATGATTCATCGAACATTAACCGTATGCCTTTTTGAACAACGAAACACCAAATATGTTTTCCAATTCATAAGAAATAAATACAGCTTTTAAACAAATATTTGTAAGGAAACAGATAGATTTCAAAAATACGTAACATGCTTAACCACTCACCTGAGTCCGAAGATAATGCAGTCTGACTATGCAGAATGAGGCTATCCTGTATAAAATTAAATCATATGGAATCACTAACTTATTTTAAAATATTCATACATATCAAATCATGTAAGAAATACTATTGCTAACTAATTACATTAACCTAGCCTAAAACTAATTTCCTAATCCATAAATTGTTGGACACCTACGCCAGCTATTCCTTTCCTAAATTAACCAAACTACATTAGTAGTGCCCACAATCCAAAAGCTAAAGGTGTCCTATTTGCATAAAACGTCCAAACCCATTAATATTCACCATAATAGAAGACACTGCCTCACCTTCTTGAGTTCACCGTGCACAACCACACTTGGCCAATGGCAAGCCAATGCACAACACTAGGCCAGCGCGAAGAATACTAATCCATCCCACAAACTAAACATTCTGAGTATTGATTTTAAAGAACCTTGAGCCCAATTATTTTCTCTTCGACCACACATCTTCAGATATTTAATGCCTACTTTATGTCCCAATTTTATTCAACACAGCCACAATTGACGTAATCCCCCTTTTTAATCCCTTGATTTCATATAATCAATCTCATCTATTCTCTCCCTTTACAAATCCCTTGATACCTCATCACCGAATAACAGCGGAACACACATCGACAATCAATTGAAATAAAGAAGAAGAGCAGATGGAGATCAAAGATACATAAGCTTATCTCCAAGATATGAACACCACCCCTCAAAAGTCTCTACAATATGCCATGACCACATGAAACTACTCAATCACAGACTACACAAAAGTCTGGTGGAAAAAGAGGATGAGGAAGAGAGAGGAATCAAAATAAAGATGAGCCTCAAGCCGTGGAGCATACCTTGCCAAAGAAGACTAGAGAAGATAGCACCTCTACCTCAACTCCTATTTTTTCTGAAAATAACCGTAACTCTCAAGGAAGCTGCTCTCTCAAAGCGTCTGGAGAATAACAAGAACCCTATCACCAACCCTTTTATAATATGCTAAGGATTATCTCTAAATATAATTATTAAAAATCAATTACTAGTCCACTTCTAAACATTTGCCCCGCTCTCCAAATCTATTAGTCCCACAACTAATATAGTTATCCCAAGATAATAGATTACTAATAATTGGATTTCACGTGATAACTAAAATAAAATTTTAAGTAGTTTCCATATCATGGAGTCTTATGATATATCTCATTGGTTTATTAACAAAATACAACAAATTTATCAAATTCAAACTTATACTCTCAAAATTACAACCATACCATTAATAAAAATAATAAAAATAAAATATTCAATTCGGATTCCAAACTATAAAATTTTATATAATTAGCAAATATAAAATAATTTCAAGATAATTTTGTACCATGAAAAGACAATCATGTCTCCAGTGCTTCTAATGCACACAAAATAATTAATTAAAGCGTAGACTAGATAATTTTGAATTCTAAATTTTAAATTAAACATATTAGACAAAAGTGGGGTGTAACATTGTTTTTATTCGAATCTTTGATAACGAATCATGTTAGCCATTAGGAAGCCTTATAATCATGTGTATGATCAGAATTCGAGGTTAGAAACTTTAAAAATGGTGGAAAACCACCTCTGGTTCGTCACTGTCCAGCAATCGGTCAACCGAGTGCAACAAACAGATTTTACTTTCAACTTTGGAAGCTTTCCTAGCCCATTTGACTCATCGGATTATCTTGAAATTTTAACCACAACTAAATCAATGTCTTACTTAACATTTCAAATTTAAATCACTTAATTCCAAGGGTTAGATTGGGAGTAAAGTGGATTTTGGTGAACTGTGTCCATCCTGGACTAGTTCTGTTTCAATGAGATTTTACCTTAACTTAAAGGCCCTTTTAAGATTTTTACTTTTCATATACAATGTTCCTAATATCTTAAACTACCACTTTGTCGAATTTGTTAAACTTTAGACCTGGATTGGTCAGGCTTCCGAATTGATTTGCGTTGAGGTAGATTTCGAGAAAACTGCCTAGTTTTACACTTTGATAATTTGGGACCCCGAAACCTCCATTTTGACTTCGTAACCATTCGAACCTTTGTACATTCATTGAGGATATTAGTAGACCCACTTTGGTCCATTCATTTTAGGTTTTCATGAACGCCAATGCATTGAGTTTAAGATGACATTATCATTAGGAATTAGAAACTCGAGATGATTATTAAACCATTACATTCCTTATTATAGGAATAAATCGGGACATCGGAATCAGTGCAAAACATTGAATTACGTGACGCAACGTGAGCTGAGTCTTGATATACTTGTCCTACTTGTATGTTTAAAAACGTGACTGAGCATGTGGACTTGCTAAAATCCTGTTTAAAGATCATTTTTATATTAAAAGCATGCTTATGCACGACACATGACTAATTAGCACGTGATACTATGTTATGAGTTGATGAACTTGTTAAGAATGATCATATATTGATGTCACATGGAACCCAATGATTCCCTGACCGCTGGGGGCGTGACAACCGGTGTTTGAAATAAGAGTGGGTTCCATGGCCAAGTGGCATTGGATGACATCATACCAATTCCGTATTATTATTGAAGGGTCACTCCCTTTATCAATTCTGGCATATACACCATTGATTAATTTCCATGACAATGCATGATAGACCGTTGGATCAAATAATATTATAACCCACGGGTTATGGAAACTATGAATTATTCGTCTTGTCCTCGGCCACGGCCTATGGACCAATTTATGAACATCGTTAACATACTAATGAATTATTTATAATCAAGATTAAGCCATGACAAACCTATAAGAATTGTATATCTTGATTCACCCTAGCATTTCACTAATGTATGTTGTTAGGACCTGAGGAATGACCAAACGGGTGTTAGGTGAAGAACGAGCAGGACGTTTCTTTTTGTTTTACTGCTAGATAACATGTGTATAAATAAGATGTTTACTTCTGTTTAGGCCATACTTGGGCCAGCACTTAAAGTTTGTAATAAATAATAGTCGTGTGTACTTTTAATACGATGAATGGTTAATTATGCACGTCCTTAGAGAAATTTTAGTTATGCAAAAATGTAAAGTTTCTGCTAAACTCTGATTAAACTTAAAGGTTTAATAAGATAGTTATTTAAATTTCATAAATTCTAAATTAACGTAGAGGCCTTAATGGGATAGTCACATTGGTCGGTCACTAATCTACCCTAGTTTGGGATGAGTCATGACAAAAGTAGTATACCTTGATCGAAGCTTTGATTCTATAGACTTTGGCGCAAGTATTCAAGAATAATGTTGGAAGTGAATAAGTAAAGATTGGATTACTTATTCAATGCCATCCCCTCTTCTCCTACTCTTTTGTGACTTGGATTCTCCTACTTGGCTTTGAAGTCTTTTTCTCTAAAATACTCTCTTGGGTAGAGGTTTTTTCCACAAAATCCCTACTTTCTTCTATCTTCTAAGACTTTTCAAGAGAATAGTTCCTCCTAAAACCTTCATTTTGTAAGAGAAAGATTCTCTCCTAACTCCTTTTCCTAAAAAAGGTTTCTTCCTCCTTTCTCCTCAAGCCTTGGGGTCTTTATATAGTCCCCCAAACTATCTAAAAATGTGCACGTGTGATTTGTCTCTGCAATAGTTTGGATTGGCATACAAAGGTAAATAAAGGAGTATGCTAGTTCACAAATAGAAGCATGTCAGCTCAAAGAAATGCAACCACATGTCGGGCAGTATGGCGAGCCATGCTATGCATCAGAGTGATTTGACAAATTATATAGACTGACGTACATCGAGACTAGGCCAGTGTGTGCCACTCCATGAGGTCTCGCATATGGCAACCTGAGACATATGCTGGTCCAAAAATATTTTGCTAAGAAATAAAGCTAGAACATCCATGGTCAAGCCTATCAATGTCTAATGAGACTCAAGACTTCATTCAAGGATAAAGAGTATCATTTTTCATCATTGGGATCGTCCAACCATTACTTTCAGAGATTCGTTGAGATCCAAACTAATAGTTGTATCTTTCAAGTCTCGATATAAGATAGCTATGTGTTGATATCATATCTTTTGTTAGTGTTTTGTAAGATCTATTATTATGACTTGTTGATTTGAATTTTGTGCATTGCATAAGTGCGATTTGACATCAAATTGTTTTGCTTTTTTCTTTTTGTTAGAAAATTTCCTTATTTTGCTATTGATGAACTTTCAAATCAAGTCTTTAAAATAAACTAGAATTTTGATTATACATCAAATTTGATATCATATCATTTGTTAGTGTTTTGTAAGATCTATTATTATACTTGTTGATTTGAATTTTGTGCATTGCATAAGTGCGATTTGACATTAAATCATTTTGCTTTTTTCTTTTTGTTAGAAAATTTCCTTATTTAGCTATTGATGAACTTTCAAATTAAGTCTTTAAAATAAACTAGAATTTTGATTACACTATTTCGTAACTAGAAAATCAAAAACCCCTCTAGAGTTGTCTCATGAAGTGTTTGGTATTCAGAGAGGGTCATTTTCTTTATATAATTATATCGAAATCCTAAGCGGTATATTATAAAATCATATACAATATCCATTATTTTTTCATTGATTTTATCTGCAGAGGGTTTGTGTGGATTTTGTGAAAGAAATCAACAAATTAAACTTTAGGCCTAAATGCTTATAGCGTATACCGGGGATTGTTGACTAGGATAATAGCCCCTTCACTAAAATACAAGCTTAAGCTTTTCTAATTTTCTGAATAAGAAAGCTTGAAAATACTATGTATTAATATCTCTGTTTCTTTCCCATTCGAAAGTCATGAGCTAACGTTTTGTTACAATAGCTATTGAATAACGTTCGGTCTTTTTTTTTTATTTTAATTTTGCACTTTTAGTTTTGCAAGGATACCATGTGGGAGAGCTCAATTCCATCTAAAATATTATATTTTGATTGCTTGGTAAGTTCTACTATTTATTTTTTGCTGATTTATACTTGTACTTACTGAGTTTTAGTTAAAATTCTTCTAGAATATTTATATAAAAGTGAAGAGGTTGTGTGCCTCTTACCATTTTTATGTTGCAAGTAAACAAGACTTTGCAATTTGATTTTTAGTACATGGTGTTTTTGTGTTGATTGATGTAGGGATTTGTAGAATCTACTAAAAATGGATAGACCGTGGATGTTTAAGAATCATAGATCATAGATCAAAATACTATGTTAAATAGTATTTGTGACACTTTAGCTAGGCTGTGATGCCAACTGTGACGGTTGGCGTTCGAAAGATGGTGTCTCAGTGAATGTCCGGATAAGTAGTCAAGGGTCCCACATCACTTGGTAGATGTAAGTTTAGTGGTATTTATAATAGACAACGAACTTACCTTGTAAAAGGCCTTTTAAAGCCATGATGACGCCAAAATCAAATGAAACTTCACAAATAAGTATGTTCGTTCTGGAGCAATCTAAAGATGAGTGACTTAATGAGAAGTCTATGGGATTTAGGCGACAAAAGTGGACAATATTATACAAGGCAGGAACGGATTGTTACAGTGAGAGAGGCATCGAGGTATCAAGTGGTATGGCCCAAAAATCCTATGTTGATTGGCGATGAGATACAATTTTTTTTTTTCTTCTTCATATTAGTTAAATCGTATTAATTTATTTTTTAAAAAACTTGAAACTAGGGAGTGCCAAAACATATTAGAGTGGTAACCAACAAGGTACAATGTCCCCCTCTTGAAATATTTATCTAAATTTTCTTGTTACTTAGATTGCATAACATATGTTTGGTGATGACAATAACAAAGGAAACAACTAGAGAAGAAGTCCAGTTTGGGAAGTAGTTGAGGTAGTAATGTAATTTTTAGTAACATTTTTTCGATGATGTATGTTGGTATGTGATTCTTTATATGTTTCTTCATATTTGTATGTAGTGTCCAAAATAGCCTACGAGTGTGGAATGTGGGTTTTATTTTTTGAACTATATGAAAGTTGCGATAAGACACCCAAGCATCGCAAGCAAACGAAACATGAGTTTTTCTTTTTCTTTTCTTTTTTTTATTTTTACTTTACTAAGTAGTTGTTTTTATTATTGTCTTCTAATAATATGATTTCTAACACTTTGACGGTAATATAAGACATATACGGAACCTGATATTGATAAAATACGAGTAGAGTAAATAAATTGTGTCTTTCCTAAGTCAATCAATTTTTTAAGTAACATAATTAGCCTTTTTATTTGTTCTCTTACGTCTTTTTTGTTTTAGTGCAAGTTGTTGGTCTTTTGGGCACTATGTAGGGACGGTCCCCAATCTTGTAATTTTATTATTTTTATTAATTGAAATTATTGAGGATTTTGGGGGTAATATTATAATTTTTAGAAAGCTATGAATTACATTGAGATTTAATGAGACTTTGGGGTTATAGTATAATTTTCTAATTAATTAACATATAATCTGATTTTAACTCTATTTATGGGCCACGCTTGTGTTGGTCCGAAACTTACGAAATTGAAATGAATTTTGGATACATATGAAAGTTGTCAGACACCGATATCAGAAACTCAGGAACTGGTCATAGAGGTTGACTTAAGAGATATTGTCACCTACATTTCACTGTGATTCAAAATCTAAAATTTATTATTTAATACTTCCGCTTTTCGTTATTAACTATCAGTTGTGTTATACTCTAATTTTCATTATACAATCTATATGTTTTTTCAATTACTTGCTTATGTCATTATCTTGATAATGTATTGTCACGCCCCAAACTTCTAGGGTGTCATTAAAACATTAAAAAAATAAAACTTAAATACCAAGGTGCATTCCCATAGAATAACTAGCCAACATATCCTGTTTTGTGAATACAATTTGTCTCAATGGACATTTGTTATTACATTGAACCTCAAATAAAATTTTTTTTTTGCACTAGACTGTACTAAGCTACAAAGCCACAATGCCTAACAAAAGGCTAAACTACACACGTCTGACTGAGGTTAACAAAACATAATCCAAAGACCCAACTCTATAGGATCCACAGCCTTACCTGAAAAGAATTTAACAACAGGACATAAGCCGAAGCTCGTATAGGATAACATGTTAAACAATTGATAACAGAAAATAATTAAACCTGCCTCGTATCAAAACCAATAGGTTTTCCTTTAATACAAAAGTATACAGTTCGCAAAAGGTTTGTCTATGATGAATACATAAGAAACCATATACGACACACGCTCCCCATGCAACCCACATCAAATTCGACGTCACATCCTCCTGTCCCACACACAAAGGATACACGGCACCCCTTCCTATTCAACACGTAGGACACACGTCACCGCTGACGGCCGACACAACAGATCACCACTATTATATGTGTGTGAAAAGAAACATGAGCAACAAGAGGTAACGCAAGCAAAAGTGTATAAGAGGCACAAGAATGAGCATAACGGCACATTCGATAATTCCATAACACATTTCATTAACCGTTAGACCATGTGGCCATTTCACGACTCACGAGTTCCATCAACAAGTTACCGTTACGTATTGAATTGCAGTTCCCTAACTTGTCCTATAGTGTTCCTAGCACTTTTCCCGAAGGAGTCTAGCCCAATAATTCTCGCATTGTTCAAGTGTCAACGCATGTCACATGTCTCAAATCAATCATCATCCTTCATTCATATCGTGTCTCATAGAGTATCACCAACTTGGACAGTAAATGAGCGAACGAGCACTCAATGCATAAGAATCCC
>JABCMJ010006058.1:0-13535 GCA_014822125.1 Arbutus unedo
TTATGTTCGGTAGTATTTCAATATTGTAACTTGCCACAGATTAATAAATAGGAGAGTTAGCATTCGAATTAAGTTGCATGTTATTTTTAAAAAAAAATTAAGTGTAAATTCATCTAATCAGACTTCGTCCTGTTATTTATTTATTTTTTCTTTAAGAAAAAAATAAAAAATTGGTTTGTGTCTCTTGTAGTTTTGAAATACTTATTAGTTATTTATTATATGATTCAAGCCGTTTTTGTTTCCAACAAGTGTATTAATCAACGATTTATAGAAAGATACGATCGACTGGTTGAGTCAGACGGATTCAGGGAGGCTGTAGTGCATTTTCTTGTAGTGCGCATGTAGTGCGAACAAAACGATATAGTTTTGTCCACTTTGCCCTCGAAACTACATAGTTTTAACTTATCACGCGAATTGTTATCAAAATGCATAGAATCAAAACAATGTAATTTCGACTATAAAATGGATAAAACTACGTTATTTTATTTGCACTATGCGTGCACTATAAAAAAAATGTACTACAGCTCTCTCAAATCTGAGTTGGACAATGGGGAAAGAGGTGGAATTGATATGTTTGGTACAAGATGGAAATATAAGGAAATGGGTGAACGAGTGGGCTCAACACATTGGGCTGCCTAGGCAGTCTGGAACTTGTTTTTCTTTTATGGGATTGAAAATGCGTAGTCTGGATGGACCTATAACAGGCCGAGTTAAAGAGCCAGACCTGGAGGGACAACAGTAATGGGCAGTGCCAGTCTTGGACCAAACACCGGGTCAAACGCACACACAAATGGCTGTTTGTTTGGAGATGAAGAAGGTTGGGATAGAAAATGAAATTTCAGGGCCCCAAAAATTTGCTGTTTATTTTGTTTACGGAACATTAGAATACCATGGAAATTATATTCAGGATAAAGCATGATATAGAATCGACTTGGGAAGCTTCTTGTGTATTGGGTATAATAGGGCGTGCTGTGACATTTTGGCTATTGACCAAATAATTTTCGAACAATATTTTACATGTCAAAATGATGTCGTTTAACCAAACAATACATTCTGTTATGCATAATATATATCAAGCTATCCTATTCCGTATACAATACCAGGGAGATTGTTATTACACAACTAATCTTTGCATTTGGTTTGCATGAGCAATTAGAACTATCAAAATGTCTTGATAAAAGTTTACACAAGGACTAGCTATCAAAATGTCTTGTTAAAAGTTTACACAAGGACAAGCTGAGCATAATGTATTTATTATGTAAATTGGTGGGGTACCTGCTGTGCACCAAATTACGTAGTTTTGGTGCATAAAATACTTCACATTTCTTTTATTTTAATTCCTTATTTGGCTAGCAAAAAAATGGATTATTCAAACTAAACTTTGCCCGCAAAAAAGAAAAATAATTTCACACCCTGCTCAACTTAGGAAAAAAAAAAAGTGATTGATACCGTTCATTCGAATTCCTTTCAGTCATGTTGTTTGAATTTTTTTCTCAAAAAAATAATGAAAATTTATTGTTTACTAGAAAAATTATTCCGGAATTAACTATAAACTTGGAATTTTAAAAATAAATTACCGCTTAACTTTGAAAAAAAAAAGTGATCGATGCCGCTTATTTGAATCCTTTTCAATTGTACAATTTGGATTTTTTTCTCAAAGAAATACTAAAAATTTTGAAAAATTATTACGGGATTAAGTATGAATTCAGAATTTTAAAAATAAATTTTTGTCAATGAATTTTTTATTTTATCCCAAAAATGAATTGTTTTCAAAAAAAATATTCATATTTAATTCTTTTTTTTAAATTTCGAGTTCACGATTAATCTCAAAATAATTTTTCAAGTCAACAGTGAATTTTAAGTATGTTTTCGACAAAAAATTTAAACAGCACGACTAAAAAAGATTTAAATGAGCAGTATCGGTCACTTTTTTTGTCCAAAGTTAAGCGGGTTGTGAAGTTATTTCTTTTTTTTTTCAGTCAAAGCACTTGAAACAGTTAGTTTGAATTTTTTTTTTTTTTTGCTAGCCAAACAAGGAATTAAGAGGAAAAAAATGCGAAGCATTTTACGCACTAAAACTATAAATATAGTTTTGGTGCGCAGTGCGTAGCAACCCCTGCTATGCATCCCGCACAACAGATCTCCCAGGATGCAGAGTAGGTCCCCCAATTTCTTTATTATGAGGATAAATTTAGAAATTCAGGCATTTGTAAATGAAAAGTGAATATTGATCTTCTCACAGCTAAATAAACATAAGCTCATACCATACATATGAAGAGATATGTCCTTAAAATATCATATTCAGTCTATATCATGAAGTTATATTATATCTCGTCTCTATATTTGGATAAAAACTAATAGTCTCTAACAGATAATCTGATGCCCAGGATTTTCATGTGATGTGAAGCTGACAGTTATAAAAATATTTATTGGCTACTTATACAGTGGTGTTAAACAAATCTTATGTCCTAATTTAAATTTTGATTCAGTCTGAATTATAACTAAGTGCATAAAATTGCTGTCATTGTTCGAATATTGAGTATTTATGATAACTAATCTAACTAATAAGACGTAAAGAATTTCTTAAAAATGTCTTCCCACCTACTTTTAAAACAGATTCAAAAAATATTTTCTTATTAATCTATTTCTCTCTTTAGGCAACATATATATGCTAACATATAGATTTTCCATATACGTTTTGTTTTTCAATAGGAGTATTCATGTCCCCAGTCCCCACTATCTGTACTAATTACTAGTTAATATGGAAAAACTAATATCATTAAATTACAACTTTATTAATTAAATTACTTATTCGTTCCATAAATGTCTGATTCTCCTTCAATAAATATAATTTTCAGCTAAAACAGTTGGAGATTTATATTTTTTTTCTTCCACTTATACGCTTTTGTTTTCCTACCTCTTATCTAGAAAGCTTTAGCGTGTTTTTTGTGTTTCGATATCCTTCTTAATGAGAATTCATTAATTAGTGCCGAGGTTTGTTAGCTTTTACATTATTAATCTTTCTCTACAATTTTAATGGAGTAAAACCTAATTGAAATGTCTAAAATTTTCAAGATTTGACTTTACAATCACATTATTTGTTTCATATTAGTAACCTAATGATATTTGTAGTTGATGATACTGAAAACTGGATAATGACCTTCAAAGTTTATGTTGGGATCTCTGCACACAAGTCTAAAGACCAAGTGTACTTTTTTGGCCAAGATCTCTCTAACGGTTAAGTTAGATCTCGAGCGAAAGGGTGTGCGTGTAGGATGTAGAGTATGGGTTGTGAACTTACCTTAAGCTTGAACCAATGGCCCTTTTATAGGCTCAATGGTCCACTGGAAGATGGTTGGGGGGTCTAATGGTCATTGATCCCGTTTCTCATTTCCTTGTTGAGAGAAGTGTGTCATTTACTAAGGCCTTTATTGTTTTGAGAAATGGCAATTGTTTTTCAGTAAATGTATGTCCCTTCATTTGTCAAGCTTTTCACTTACCCGCAATACGTGTTGCAGTCCTCTCCAGTCGTGCTTCTCCTCATCGAATGGTCGAGATAAATGCTCCCAAGTCCACATACGTGTCATTATCTCAACTATCTTTGTCTTCACGTCAAACTGCAAGGATGAGTGCTCCTACGCCTGCATTCGTGTCATGATCTCAACCGTCTATGTCTTTCATATTGAACAGTTTGATGGATACCATATTCTTTCCTCTTTGGGCAGTTTCAAATATCTCTTTTCCACAATTTAAAAGGATACTTTACCTTTCGGACCCCTCATTCCCTTGTGTCATAACTAAAAACTTCTCTGCTTGAAGCTTCGAATAGACTTTTCCCTTGCATACTTTCTTCTTTGGGTACACCTCGTTTTTCCATTGCTTTTCAATCCAGTCACCTCGGAGTTTGACTTTCCAATTCTTCGATACGAGACCTTTTTCAAGGTCTTTTTCGTATCTCATTTATAATCCTTTCTTAGGTCATTGGAGTCTTCCTCTGATTTTCCCCCATCGATTCGTGGTTTGGGGACTCATCATTCCTCTGTCCAACCTCTAGAGTTTTGAATTTTGGCAAAATCATCTAGCTTACTCATTCTCCGAGGGTTGAAAAATACACCCTTTTAATAGACACTAAGTCATTTGAGGAGTCATCTAAGGACTTTGTAATGGATGTTCAACCGGTTGTTCTGGCTTTGGATATGGGCACCACTCTTGCCCCAGAGTTTGAACTAAACAGCTTTAGTGTTGAGAAGGTTGTGTTTGTTCTAACGGATGATGACTTAAGTATTCTTAAGGACACTTGCAAGATCCTTAACACTGTTCTCCGGAGGGCCCCTCATCCTAATGATAGAACCTTTGTTTAACACAAAGGGGAGGTCCATTTGTACGAGCACGCGTTTTAGTGCAGGTTGTGCCTCCCTTATATTTTTTTGTTTGGGAACTGCTACATTTGTTGGAGAATGCATCCATTAAGCTAAGAAGTTCATGGCATTAAATACGCATTAAATAAAGTGTAATTCTATTCCACCCCCTTCAACTATCAAAATTTATCACTTAATAACTTTTAAGTATAAAAGTCCAACAATTTATTCCCTTTCTTTGTCTTCACATATCTCTACTACAGACCTAAATTCTTGGATTTGCACTTTTTTATTTGAATCATTCTTTTCTACTTTTCAATCTTACTTCTCAAGTCAATGTGCTTTTAAGTTCTTATTTTTCGTGTTAACTATTTTCAAAATATATTTGTCTCTTATAGGTTTGCGATTCAACCAAACAAAAATAAGTCATGTTCATTCTATATCTGCAATAAACACTCTTACAAATATATTACAGAAATTTAAAATATACTCACCTTATTGTTCAAATATCTTAAGAATCTCTTTTAGAATTATTACTAGTTGAGAATGTGTTGAGTGTGATTTTTAAATTGCAATACGCTATATTATGTTGGGATTGAATTGGTAGCTTGAAATTCAAGATTATTAATTTTAATGTGAAATCAAGAGGTGTGCGCAATACATACACATGAACAAAATAAATAACTTGAGAAGGAACAATAAAGAGTTTACAAAAATGGTTAAAGATCAAAAACTACAAATTTAAGAGTTGAGGTACTAAATGGGGATGTGTGAAATCAAGAAAAAGAGAAATTTGCAAGTTTTTTAATTGAAGATGATTAAAAGAAAAGGTTTAATAGTTGAAGGAGATAAAATACAATAACCCCTTAGCATAAAGCGAGCATGCAATTATTGATAATCTAAGGGAATACGTTGTAGGGTTTTATAATATTAAATGGCTAAACAATAAATAATAATAATTAAAGGGGGTAAAACGTAATTAGCCAAAGTTTTGCCAAATTGATTCTGAATTCCTTAAAAGACACTTTACTCTTTTTAATTTTCCACGTAGGTGCCTTTTATTGATGCAACCTCAAGCCCTGCTGTCAACGTGTAAGCTCTCGAGTGGACGATGTAACGTGGAATGACATGTAAATCCTCTCCTCCTCAAGCATCCGAGAATCCTACTAGTATTATGAACCCTTGTGTTGGACGTTGGACCTCTCTCTTCTCTCTGTCTCGCTCTCCCTGTTCGTGCTCGGTCGTCCTAAAATCACAGTGAGGCACACAATAGAGGCAAACTCACATTAGCATATATACGTACAAATACACAGATACGTTTATATTATATCTGTGTATATATATGTATCTGTGCGTATATCGGAGGAAAGAAGTAAGATAGATGATGAATCTGCTTGGTTTCGCATCGGCCATGGATTTGGTATGTTGGAGAGGCATCTTCTTCACGATATTCATTCTTCATTTCGTATTTGCTTGCCAATTGCTCCTCCTCCAGCCTATTGTCTCTGCCCTAGGTAACCACTTCCGCTTCGATCTGTTGTTTTCTTCTTCTTCTTCTTCTAATTGAACTTCGAATTTGGTATGGAATGTGTCATCCTGCAATAAATGTTTGTGCTTAATAGGCCTTCTCTTTATTTTATTTTTCCTTCCATTTAAATTTAGAGCTTGTACGAACATTGAATCCTGTTTGTTTCTAAATGTTGGGTAATTTCTCGCCTCAATATGTGATTTTGTACCTTACTGCAATTGTCTAAAGTTGTATCCAGTAGTTTCAGTGTTGGGTTATGCAGATTTCAGTCAGAGTGATCGTTGAGTTAGGCTACTTTGATCGGATTGGTATCATATGGATTTCGAATTGGATGTAATAGCAACTCCTCCCGTCTGCCAAATCCCTAGCGAAAACCATAACTTTATTGAGCACGAAACAAGAGCTCCAGCGGTGGGCCAAAAGTCTTGCCAAATTTTGGCCAAGTTATTTTTGTGCCAAATTGGCCACCAAGTTTGGCTTTGCCAAAATTGCAACGTAAGCAGTAATGCTATTGCTATTTTTTATCCAAAGTTAAAAGATGAGTAGTTGTGCTAAAACGGCTTTTTACTAATGGAGCAACACTGTCATTTTTTTGGCACAGTAGCAAGCCCCAAAATGACTTTGGCTCTGCCAAAATATCTTGAACAAATGAAGTTGCTCAATTCCTATTCAATGTTCACGTCAACATTGATGCTAAAAGAAGGTATGAGGCACAGGTTACTATGTGGCCTTTCTTGCATGTCCCTTTGCCTCATGAGATACACACATGCTCATTACAGAGCTTTTGTGTGGGGCATGACCATTTTTTATTCTAAGAATAATGCAAATAGAGAGAACACCCTACCTTGTGAGAATTGAAGTATGAAGTTGTCAGATCTGTAAAGCTACCTTACTTAATGTTACAGAATAGTCAAGGTGGCTGGGAAAGATATATGTTCACGAGAAGTGTTGCAGTGCATCTCATTTGTAAATCTTTGTTCCTTTATGCACTAAATTTTGTTTTTACATCTAGGCTTTTGGTTAGGCATTTGGATTAGGTTAACAACACAATTATATTTAGGCAGCTTAGTTTTTGGGTTTCTCAGATGAGCTTTTCTGATTATTTCATCTTTTTCATCTTGAAGGCTAAAAGTTAAAAGTTATAGGAGTTTATTGTAATTTTTTTGGTAGTTTGCACAATCATGTTAAATTCATATCTTGTTGAAAACTGTCCATCATTGTTCGTTCTCTTAACACAAACAGACTTTTGTTCGTCTCTTCGTAGTTGAAATAAGCCCCACATTCTACTCGCCCACCACATCTGGTTACACATCCTGTTTTCATGACATACTGGCCCGATTCTATCTCGAGAAAACACGAAGTGCTTTATCTCTCCTGCCAAACATCTCATTATCATTTCAGTTCATTCTTCCTTCCCGGCATGAGGGAACATCATAGTACGTAAGATTAAGGAGGGAACTGTCTTCATGGTGTACATGTAACTGCCTCTAAGAAGAATGTGGTAGTCAAATCAACAACTTTGATATCAATCATAATACTTTGTCTCTTCATAGTTGAAATAAACACCATTTCACCACGCTTCTGCCATTGCACAACCACTTAGATGATCCTTTATCAATTTGTGCACTATGATGCCCTTTGTTCCTAGTATTCTCAACCTACGTTGTACGGACTCGGTTGCATTTATTGGAAGCAGGTGTATATTTAAGTATCGGACACAAACTTAAAAATGCAATATTCGTAGATATGGATCGAAATTGGGATCCGGGTGTGGAGATTTGTTAAGTATATACTTATGCATATATTTTTCTATGGAACTGATTAAAAAGTTGTCCCATAATTTTTTTACAGAATTCTTATGGTTAAAGAATTTATATTAGATTTCAAATTGTTGACAAAATAACCCTATATGGGTCGTACAACCCATAGCCAATGTTCTAAAAATCGCTAGACGCTAGTCGGGCGGTGGGGGAACTTCTAGCTCTTAGGCCTAATAATCGGAGATTAATCGGCTAAGGAGGATTAGTCAATTTTTTTTTCATTTTTTAATAAATATTCCTACGAAGTCTAAGGTTCCAAACTTAATGAAGAAAAAATAAGTCGCATATTACACATAAAATCTCAAACAATATTAATCTCCTCTTTTTCCTCTTTATGTCCTTCAAAACTTGATCCCTGTCGGATTCAAAATCTCCATCTCCATCTTCCTCTTCCGACTCAAAATCTTCTTCATGTAGCTCTCGTCTTTCAACATTTCTAGCACTTCTTCTAGGTTGAAGGGCTTCATCCACTCCTATAGCTTCTCCAAGCACCTCCCATGTAAATCTCAAATCTGGCTCAACTTCTTCATCACCACCGTCAACAATTCATCCTTGTGCATGTGTTGTTTTGATGTATAGATAGATAGATAGATGGAGAGAGAGAGAGAGAGAGAGAGAGAGAGGTGTATGCGATCGAGATTGTTGCAGCTATATCGAGATCGAGATCGCTGTAGTCGTTGGAAATCGATGAAACTATAATCACCAAAATTCGATGAAACTGTAGTCGTTGGAAGATGAATTGTAAGTTTTGTAATTATTTTTGTAGCTTTTGTAATAACCTTACCTAAACGGCTAAATTATGTCATTTTTTTTAGGCCGATTTTATTTTTCTCATTGGTTGACTAATCGGCCGGTCTGATTAGTCGTCACCTAATTCCCGCCTAAGTGACCAACCGATTTCTCTGGGGATTTGGGGTAATCGCATCAGTGGGAAGCCGACTACCTACTAATCGGCCGATTAGTCTAATTTTTAGAACACTGCCCATAGCCCACCTATTATGTTTTATACATGACATTTGCATTTGCCCAAACAATTATTTTGGCCTGTGGCTCAACTCACTACATTTGAAGCATATTATAGTTTCATATTGAAAAAGGAAAGACAACGGCAAACACTTGGACTCTTTTTTTTTTGGCTTCTTCTTCTTCTTCTTCTTCTTCTTTTTCTTCTTAGAAGGATCCGTGTGCTTCCCCCAAAATAGGGGATCCGTGCAACGTAGTTCTCAACTAGAAAATCTGAAAAACTGAGCATTGTAGTTACATAGGCGATTTTAATAGTTTTGGAATATGTATACCTTTGCCTTCAATTTATCTGTTGAAGGTTACATGACTTTCTCTTGTGATCGACTTGCAATTTCATTAATTCTGTGTTCAAGCTTTCATTTCGATTGAAAGTCATGTTGCAGAAACACGAAGTAATTGGTAGACTCATTCTTTCTATAGAATAAGTTTTTTAGTCCAAGATGAATGTGGGTCCTTGTTTATGCATTCAGGATATACGGATGTAAATAGTTTCCGTTATTTTTTTTGGTTACTTAGCGATGCTCATTATTTCATCTTGTATATGCAGATGGAAAACCTGGTGATGTTGCTGAGTTGTTTGAAAGAGTCTCACAAAGTATAAGGGTGAAACGCTATAGTGAGGCACTTGATGATTTAAATGCTGCTATAGAGGCAGATCCAACACTTTCAGAGGCATATCGGCATCGTGCATCTATTCGACGTCAATTGTGCAGGTTCTGATTCACAGACTGCCTTTCTATTTTTCACGAACTTTCGTTCTCTACACTGCTTAAAAGCATGGGTTTATTAGCAGTTTTAAGCTCTATGATTAATTTCATTTTCGGAGAGTTGGTTTCCTGTAGAAGCATTACTATTAGTACTATTAATGAAGCTGATAGATGAGGACATTTGGCCTTCAACAGGCTCTAGGTTGCTACTCAGATTAGCACTCAACTGTTTGTATTTGTACTAATCATAGCTGGACTATGTTAAACTGGGCGGCCCCATAGTATCTTTCATTCAGTAGATTTTATTGTATTGGTCCAGCATGAACCGTCATTGGGATCTTCATAATGCAGTTTTGAATTCTGCCTGAGGTGTGCCTAGAAAGATGTTTCCTTCTGAACCCCAAATGTGGCCAGATAGTTGCAAATGATCGGCCCATGATGAAATGCTATGCAGAACTGCAATATCCTTTTCTCTCTCTTTTTTTGTTGAACAGCAGAAATACAAATCACTGTGGTCCAAGTAGCTTATTCTGTTTAAAAGCTGACAGCAAATGATTCCTCCCTACCTCCCTCTTCCCCTCTAAATATCTGATTGGAAAACTAAATGATTCAGGCAATTTTTGGCTAATGTAGATATGAGGATTCAGAGAAAGATTATAAAAAATTTCTAGAGATGAAACCTGGAAATTCGGCTGCAGAGAAGGAACTTTCTCAATTGTCGCAGGCTCAGAGTGCTCTTGAGACAGCTAAGAATCTCTTTGATTCAGGCGACATTATCAAATCATTGCATTATATCGACAAAGTTGTTCTTGTCTTTTCTCCCGCATGTTCAAGGGTATAGGCTCTTTTGATTGCCTTCATTTTCATTATTTTGTATTTTGGTTCACTAAGTTAGCTATCACAACTTATTTAATTCCTTGCTTGTTTGTTTGTTTGTTTTTCTTCTACAGGCCAAACTTCTTAAGGTGAATTTACTGTTAGCTGCTAAAGATTATTCAGGAGCCATCTCTGAGACAGGATATATTCTTAAAGAAGATGAGAATAATTTAGAAGCATTACTGTTACGTGGTCGCGCCTACTATTATTTAGCGGATCATGATGTTGCTTTAAGGTTTGTATGATACCGAAAATACTCAACCAAAAAAAAAAAGATGGGCAAAGTTCTTTTATTGTATGTGGCTATATTTGTCCGGAAGTGTCCTTTTCCTTCTGTTCAATGGGCTTTTGTAAATGTCTTCTTCAGGCATTACCAGAAAGGTCTTCGTTCGGATCCCGAGCACAGTGAACTAAAGAAAGCATATTTTGGATTGAAAAATTTACTCAAGAAGACTAACAGTGTAAGCATGATAAGCTTTTGTGGAGTTCACTAATGTCCATCGGGATGTCACTTTCCGTCAACTTTTTGTTACGCTCAAAACCTCAAATTTGTATGCAGGCAGAAGATAATGTAAATAAGGGTAAGCTGCGTCTTGCAGTGGAAGACTATAAAGCAGCTCTTGCACTCGACCCAAATCATTTGGCACACAACATACACCTTCATCTTGGTTTGTGTAAGGTCTTGGTTCAGCTTGGTAGGGGGAAGGATGCTGTAACGAGTTGCACAGAAGTGCTTGACATTGATGGGGAGCTTGTTGAAGCGTTAGTTCAGGTTTTTCTTTTGTTTCCTTTAGTCCAGTAGTTTTTGAAAAATCCTTTAAATGTGCGTAGAGATATATAATAAGGATGCAATTGATATCTACGATCTGACATTATGAGCCTGAATGGTTTGATTGAAGGTTGCGTAAACTGTTTTCAAGGTATTTAACAAGTGTTTTATTTGTCAGAGGGGTGAAGCAAAACTTCTGATAGAAGATTGGGAAGGAGCTGTGGCAGATCTTAAATCTGCAGCTGAAAAATCACCTCAGGTCTGTGCTATCTACTTCTTGCATGTATCAATCTTGACACTCCAATTTTTTATGGTGCTTAACGTGTTGTTTGTTGCATCACATGTTTTTATGTTTATACTTCTGTTCATGCTCCGATTGGTATATAGTGCTTAATTTGTAATTTGTTGCACCATGTGCTTTCTCTAATGCTTGGTGCGTGGACTCATGGTGGTCTTACTTTTAGATCTTATTCATTTTTCTGTATGCTGCTATTTTGAAAGTTTTAGGGGGAATATTTAAAGTCTCAATTGTACAGGATATGAATATTCGAGAATTGTTAATGAGGGCAGAGAGATCATTGAAGTTGAGCCAACGAAAGGACTGGTACAAGATTTTAGGAGTTTCAAAGACTGCTCCTATCTCTGAGATTAAACGGGCTTATAAAAAGCTGGCTTTGCAGTGGCACCCAGATAAGAATGTTGAAAATAGAGAAGAAGCAGAGGCCCAATTTAGAGAAATAGCTGCTGCATACGAGGTTTGCTTTATTAAGATTTACGTTTTCCCCTTTGTCTTTTCCTCTGTTTTGGTCTCTTATTGTTATTATTATTATGGTGTTTGGTTTAGTCTGTGAATGTTTTTAGGCTTTTTTTCTTACTCCAGAAAAGCTCCTTTTGATATTGTTGGAAAATTGTTGATAACTTGGTAAGATGATCTGCTCTCATATGTAGCCATAATTAGTTCTGTTCTACCACTATTGATCGCCCACTTGGGTTTCATTAAGTTAAAAAAAAAGGCAAAAAACAATGGAATTCCCTCTTCACATTTCAATGCACTTTGACATTTTTGTATACACGTTGCAGATCAGCACCCTCTTTAACCTGATTAAAAAGCCAGTGGCTGTTTTCGGCATTTGCCTAACTACCATTCATTTGTTGTTCATCATAAAGCTATCTTCTTTCAAATTAAGCAATTTGAGAATGTACCTTTCAACCTTTGCACTCTTTCTCAGAAACGTCCTTCTGATTGCCAAATCTCACTTCGTTCCGTACTTGTACAGGTTCTTGGAGATGAAGAGAAACGTACGAGATATGATAGAGGAGAAGATATGGAAGAAATGGGTATGGGGTCGGGAGGTGGTGGATTTAACCCTTTTGGCGGCGGGGGACAGCAATTCACATTTCACTTTGAAGGAGGGTTTCCCGGTGGCGGTGGTGGATTTGGAGGTTTCCAATTTTGACATAGCAAAGCATGGGGATTACACAGCAATTGGCTTCACATAAACAATTTATGAGCTTGTGAGGCTGATCAACTGACAGGTTCGCGGTGGTGAAATATCTTAGGCGCCATTTTTAGATGCTTGTTAGAAGAGTTTAATCGCATGGAAAAGTTTTCTCTGCGGATCTTACAGGTGACGTTGGTTAAAAGTTGATAAGCCCAAATTTGATCGTCATTGTGTAAAATATTCATGTAGTCTGCAATCGTTCATTTATTTCTTTCACTGACTATTTTAGGCCTGAGACTTTGGGTCAAGATAATCAAATTTAGTTCATTCATGATACGGATTAAGCATTGATTGTTGTGGATTAGCTTCCCCATCATGAATCGACAACCCAGTTGCTGCGTTTGCTATGGTTGGTTTGAGAGAAAGATAGCGGGATAGAGAGTTCAAGTCAAATGTAAGTTAAATTGCAGTGACCTTTGACAAATAATGAACAAAATGTATAAGAATATATTCGGACATAGATGCATCCAGAACAGTTAAACACACGTGGTTCTACATGAATCTAGCAGTTCCGGACACAAGTGTATCCGAAACATATGTATTCGTAACATTACTCAATAAAGAATCTCATAAAAGTTTCTAACAATGCTACATATTCCCTTAATTGCAAATTATACAGCAGGTTCTCTCATCTTGTCAAATTCTTACTTACGCTAAATGTCCCTATTGAATCGTCTTACCTTTTTGTTTTTTATGTATGCTTAGTGTGCGTGTACGTGTACTTATTTATGTTGTAATATTATATAGATTCATAGATGTATACATATAAATATATACATTCATTATATTTTTTAATTAGAGCTTGAAATATTCAAATTAAATTACACTGAAGTTACAATGATCAATTTTTCTAATTATTTATTGATCAGGAGATTCGGTCAAAAATCTATAATAACGGACTTTTAGCCCATTAAATTTATTTCAAATTAAATTATGGGGCGAAAACCTTTTA
>JABCMJ010006060.1:0-17279 GCA_014822125.1 Arbutus unedo
AAAAAGAATACCATTTTCATCTAGGAAGGCCCGAAACCTCCTATCTATATATTCAGTGCCGTTGTCACTACGGAGAATTTTAATCGGCTTATCAAATTGAGTGCGTACCATAGCATGAAAAAATTTAAAATAAGAAAAGACTTCTCCTTTGGACTTAAGTAAATAAATCCAAGTGACACGAGAATAACAGTCAATAAATGTGACAAACCACCGATAACCTTTGAGAGATGGAATAGGAGAAGGACCCCAAATATCAAAATGGATAACCTCAAACGGACAATCACTCTTTTTATTAAAAGTGGATAAAAAGAACGTTTATGTTTCTCAAACTCACAGGCTTCACAAAAAAACTGACTCCGAGAACAATGTTTAACTAAACTAGGAAACAATTTCTCTAAGATTCCAAAAGTGGGATGACCCTATCTACGGTGCCACTGATGTAATATAGAATGAACTGAACTCACATCTGCTTGTAGAGCTAGATCACATGACATGGGTGAAAGAGATGGACGAGGGGCAAAGTCCAAGAAATAAAGGCCACCATGTACTTTACCACTGCCAATCACCTTCTCCGTATCCAGTTCTTGAAAAACACAATGAGTAGGGAAAAAAGTTACAAAACAATTTGTAGAACAAGTAAGACTACTAATAGACAAGAGATTAGTGAAAAAATTTGAAATATGTAAAACTAAAGAGAGAAACAAAGAGGAAGAATAGCGAACGAAATATTTTCCTACAATAGCAAAGAATGACCCGTCGGCTATTCTGACCTTATTCTTACCAGAATAGGTAGAGTAAGAATCAAACACAGAGGAACAACCGGTCATATGATCGGAAGCACCGGTATCTATAATACTAGGAACAGCTGAAGGGGCAGTAAATGCACGTGCTGGGATACCTGTGTGAGCAAAATGAGATGAAGCGGAGGCGATTGTGGAAGCCAAAGCTATGGTAGATGGAGAATTAGCCTGAGCCATAAGGCGCCGGAGAGCGTGTATTTCTTCCTAGGAAAAATCACCAACATGATCAGAACACCTGGAACCATGACCACAATTACTAACTTCGCCCTCGCGACCATGAGAGGAGCAACCATGTAACTTCCTACAAAAATTCATGGTATGGCCAGTATTATGGCAATAATCACACCGGATGGACCCACGATCAATAGGCCCACTGGTTTGTCTGGTACTAACCATACTGCAATGCTGAAGATAGATACCCAACAACAAACTGAAAAAAAATAGCAACTAAACAAACTGAGAACTCAGGCAAAGAACAATAGCTTTCAGAAAATAGCAGATCGCAACCGGCAGATCGCATAACCCAAAAAAAATAGCAGAAACAGTGTAGTAAATAGTGTAGAAACGGTGCAACATAGCGCAAAAACATGCAGAAACGAGCAGAAACTAAGCAGAAATGCTCAAAAAGTGAGCAAAAACAGCAACAGTGCGCGTGAACAGTGCACGCAATGAACAGTACCCGCTCGTGAACAATGCGCGCAATGAACAGTACTCGCTCGTGAAAAGTACCCGCATGATGACCGATGAACAGTGCTGGCTGGAAAAAATACCGGAACTGCCGGACTGGGCGGTTGCCGCCGGCAAAAGCTGGGCGGTTGGATTGTGATGGGTGGCGGCGATATGGTAGAACGACAACGCTTCAACCACAAAGCTAAAAAGCGAATACAACCACGGTGGCCGGTAAGTTCCGGCAATGATGGTGGTGGGTGACGGCTTAGGATTTTCCATCCCGCTCTGATACTATGTTAAAATTAATAATCTAGAATAAATTTCTATTCATCAAGCATACTATTTATACAAGTAAAACGAATCCTAATTAACTAGATTTCTAACTAATTCTACTTCTATTTTACATAGGGAAACATATAGTAATTCTAATCTAATTAGAGTTCCTAATCACATAAGACTTCTAATAGGGACTTTCTTGGTGGATGATCCTTGTTCCTGCTCATGGGATTAGTGCATGTTGATCTTGATTCTGTCCTAGTATAATCAAATTTAAGTTGTTTGTTGCTTCTGCTTAGTTGACTTTGATACATATCAAGTTGTTTTGCTGCTTAGCATGCATCTAGTAACAATTCAAGCTCGGTAGGTTTCGATCTAATACACGTGCAATTTTAGATTGTAGATGTGTGGTCCTGTGGTGTGACACTGTATGTGATGCTGGTTGGTGCGTATCCATTTGAGGATCCTGATGAACCAAAGGACTTCCAGAAGACAATACATGTATTGCTTTATACCTTCCGTAGTCACAAGACAGTATCTACTGCGACTAATTGTTTTACTTAGTGAGTGTAGTTCTCACTCTTTTTTGCAGAGAATTCTTAACGTCCAGCACTCTATTCCAGATAATATTCAAATTGCTCCTGCATGTCGCCATCTAATCTCAAGGATCTTTGTTGCAGACCCTAAACAGGTTAATGATCTTTAGATTGTAAGAAATTGTACATGCTATGTAGTAGTTTGGAAAATAGGTTAGTAGGTAAATAATACTGCCTGTCAGATGTCATGACTTGGGTGCATATGCCATGGAGATTTAAGTTGAACCATTCTGTTTCCTGCTCACCTTTTCATTGAACAATCATTTGTCATCACCAGTGACTATTGTGCTTTATAGTGACGGGTGTTCGAAGTTTGATGTCATCGTGTGAAATTCCTATCTGAGTTCACCGATTTGATTCGCAAGTTATAAACTAACTATATCACCAAACAACAAATAAACCAATGCAAAAAACACCAGAGATTACGCGTAAAACCCCTAAATTGGCAAAAATCAGAGGAAGGAATCATGCACTCAAAATATCGTCTTACTCTGTAATTGTGAATCCTCACCAATTAACCTAAGACCTACTTTTAGCATCCTCATTCACCACACACGTGCAAGATTGCCGCCCCCCTGAATCCTCAAGCCTTCCAAATCCCTCTCAGAAATTCACTAAAAGAACACATAGAACTGATTTGTAGAAGTAGAAAGTTCTTGAAGAAGAAGATGAAGATCACAGATCCATAGATCTAGTAGTTTCTACAAGATGCACTCAAGAACACACTCTCGAGTTGCAGAGCTCTCAAAACAAATCTCCAGAGTGTGTGTACGGCACTTAATAGGTTTAGAAGAGAAGTTCATGCATATTTATATATTCATTTGTTGACACAATTCGATTGATCAATTTATCAATCTATTTTTGTCCAGTGTAGTCCAATCGATGTTCGCCAACACCGATTGATCGAGATTTTAGTGTGGTTCGACTGAAGTTAAATCGACTGTCCGATCGATCAACTTAACTCGGTCAATCGGTTTTGCTACTCGATTGATCGAGTTTGCTAAATTCCGTTCTTCCGCAAAATTTGAGATCTCGAATCCTAATCACTCATCCACTTAGTACATATGTTCACAATAATTTCATTTCTGCAAATCTTTTACAGACTCTCTAAATTGAAAATAAAGTTAAAATAAATTGTAAATAAAGTATGGGATACCAAGACTTGTGGATTGTCAAATGAAATTGCCAATGAAAGGGAGCTAGGCTTTTTGGAGTCTACAATTTTTCCCTTTGGCACTTTCATGACAAACACACACACAAATAAAATCTATATCCCTAATCTACAGAGCCTTGCTGCATCCATAGCCAATCATTCAAATTCATTAGAATCAGAAAGACCTACTCCCGTTTTGTTGTCAAGGAATGACAAAGATAGAGCAGAGACAAGAGCTTAAACTAACAAAATAGAAATCCAAAACGAGAGAAAGCGCAACATGCAACAAAAGAAAGTGTTAGATAGTATAACCGTCATCCAGCAAAAATATGAATCCACGGGATCCCACGAACAATAGTATAGTTAAAGCAACTAGAGAACAAGTGTCATAAATCGAAACCAAACAATAGAAAGAACCAGTAATGTGTATCTAAACAAAATGCTGCCAAACCATTCCTGCTAGCCGATGTAGACAACCGAAACTAGCCACAAAAATAGTAATATATCATAACAACTAAAACCAACATATCAAGTGCGGAACTAAGGAACATAGGGTTAATGTGGTGGTCCTCGAGGAGAGTGAGTAAGCTGGGATATTGGTCTAAGAAAATGCACATTTGATTCATGAAGGTTTGCACTGAATTTCATGAAGCAATTGAGCGGCGTAGTGGTTTTGGACTTTTGGCAAAAGGCATGTTTTTTCGAATCTATGCAATTCTGTTGCTTGGCAATCTGTTGTAATTCAACTTCGATCCTCCTCGTGTCTGCTTGAACATCATCAAACCGACCTTGGCAAGGGTTGGCAGTTTCAGCCTAAGGACGACAACCACGATGAGTCACAACACTTGGGGTAGCAGGTTTAGTAGAGGAGGAACCATCGGCATACAAGCGCTCTTCCTCAGCAACTGCCTCCTCATCGCTAGCGGCCTCGTCATCACTCTCCTCAACATGAGCTTTAGTGAGAGAGTCAATCTTGGAATCAATGGTGAGGCATCTAGGCAAAACATTTTGGTCATCATTAGGAAGGTTAGGGACACAGTAGACTTGGGACAAAATCTGAAGGAGAACGAGGCCGAATGGGAGGACACTAATTTTGGAGGGAGAGGGTGATAGCTTTGCAAAACCTAAGAATGTTCTACTGTTGTATTAATCCTAACGCGATTATAATGTTTACAAGGAAAAGAAATAAATAGAAAACCCTAATTAAGCAAAATGACTAAATTACCCAACATAAAAGAAACCCTAAACAACTCCACTTAACACCCCCCTCAAACTCAGGATGCAAGGCCGGAAAGTATTGAGAGTTTGCCAAGGTGGAAACGAAAATGAGCCATGAGGTGCGTCTTGGTGAAGAAGTCAGCCAACTGAAGAGTAGAGGAGATGAAGGGGAGAGCAATAGTGCTGGACTGAAGATGATGTCGAACAAAGTGAATCAATTTCAATATGCTTTGTGCGCTCATGGAAGACTGAATTATGGGTAATCTGGATAGCACTCTTATTGTCACAGTAAAGAGGCGTAAGAGAAGAGAGAGAAACACCCATATCCGATAAAAGTCAACAAAGCCAAACGACTTCAGAGGTAGCATAAGCCATGGCACGATACTTAGCTTCCGTAGTAGAACAAGCAATGACATATTGTTTTCTTACTTTTGCATGAAATAAGGGAGGCACCCAGAAAAACACAAACGCCAGATGTAAACTTGCGATTAGAGATCTCCCTAGCCCAATCAACATCAGCATAACTGCGAAGGGTGAAGTCCGAAGAAGAAGAAAGAAGTAAACCTTGAAGTAAAGAGCCACGAATATAGCGCAGGATACGAAGTAATGCAGCCCAATGTGTAGATCGAGGAGCTTACATAAACTAACTAACAACATGGACAACATAGGCAATGTCGGGCTGTGTGATAGTGAGATAAACAAGACAGTCAATGAGTTCATGATACTCAGTAGAATCAACAAGGGGAACTCCATCAATGGCAGAGAACTTAGCATGGAGATTAATAGGGGTATCGACGGTTTTGTCATTAGTAAGTTGAGCACGATGAAGAACGTCAATGGCATACTTAGTCTGAGTTAGAAAATAGCCTTTGGGAGAATAGGCAACCTCAATGCCAAGGAAATACCGAAGAGGTTCTAAATCTTTCATTTTAAAAGCCTGAAATAAATGATGTTTGACCACATCAATAGCAGTAGAATCGGAGCTAGTAAGAATCATGTCATCCACATAGAGCAATAGGAGAATCAAACCAAGGGGAGTGTGGCGAACAAAGAGAGAGGAATCATGCGGGGTAAGCTGAAAACCAATCTGTAAAACCACATCGTGAAACTGAGCATACCAAGCGCGAGGAGACTGCTTGAGACCATATAGAGCACGGCGAAGGCAGCACACAAGACCAAAAGCAGGAGAGAGTCCTGGAGGAGGGTGCATATAAACTTCTTCAGACAGATAGCCATTCAGGAAAGCATTTTTAACATCCAACTGGAAAAGAGGCCACTGGTGCGTAGCAGCAACCAAAATCAAGGTATGAACAAATGTCATCTTGGCAACATGGGCAAAGGCTTCCTCATAATCGATATCATATTCTTGAGAGAATCCTTTTGCAACCAAGCGGGCTTTGTACGGCTCCAAAGAACCATGAGAATGAGTCTTAACTTTATACACCCATTTGCAGCCAATAAGATTTTTGCTAGTCGGAAGAGGAACCAATTTCCAAGTCTGAGTATTAGCAAGAGCAGTGAGCTATTCATTCATAATATGTACCCAATTAGGATAATTACAAGTCTCTTTATATGACCGAGGTTCAAAATAGTTATGGATACGAGATAAGAATGAGTGATAGGAAGAAGAGAAACAAATATTAGTAAAACCAAGTCTTACCGGTGGGCGACGATCACTAGAAGGGTACTGGGGGCCAGGCGGATCAGAGTTTTCCAAAGCAAAGGGAGGGCGGATAATTGATGCAGTGCGACGGACATAATGTTATGGAAAAAAGGTAAGGATAGTGGAAGCAGGTGAGGCAGGAGGGGCAACTGGAACATTAGACACTTCAAGAGTACCAATATACTACTCTTTGGGAACAGCCAAAGGAAAGGGATCAATGTACTCAAGGTCCTTTTTGGCAATAAAGACATGCTTTGATGGGAGAGAGAAGAAAGGTAAGCGTTCGAGAAAGGTAACATGCTGAGACACATATAGTTTTTGGGTCACGGGATCATAGCAACGGTATTTTTTTTGCTGGATTCCATAACCCAAGAAGACATATAGGACTCTACGAGCGCTGAGCTTAGTTCGATCCTTCTTAGGGAGAAGCACGAAACAAGTGCAACCAAACACATGAAGGGGGGAGTAGTTAGGAACACGACGAATGAGATGTTCGTAAGGAGAGGAACTAGAGAGAAGGGAGTAGGCATCCAATTGAGAAGGTATGCTGCAGTAAGCATAGCTTCACCCCAAAATATGATAGGCACGGAAGAAGAGAGAAGGAGAGACCGTACAGTATTTAGAATATGATAGTGCTTACGTTCAACATGCCTGTTTTGGGAAGGAGTATCAGTACATGAAGATTGGTTTATGGTTCCATGAGAGGCTAGAAACTGAGTGAACTCATCGAGAGAATATTCTCCACCTAAATCAGAGCAAAGAGTTTTAATAACAGTTGAAAATTGTGTTTGAACCATGAAGTGAGACATGCGAGATACTTGATAAAAATCAGATTTGCGTGTTAGTAAAAACACCCAAGTAAACCAACTAAAGTCGTTCACAAATGATACATAATACTGAGCACCACCTTTGGTGGTAACTGGGGAAGGGTCCCACAAGTTTGTATGAATAAGGTCGAACAGAGAAGTAGCCACAAAAGTGCTTTTATTAAAAGGTAAGGCAGACATTTTGGCAAGCTAACAGCCACTGCATTTAGAAATATCACTAACAGAAATATTACCCAAACAACCAGACTTATATAAAATTTTCAATCGTTCACTAGATAAATGCCTTAATCTAGAATGTCAAAGATAAAAGGGAGAAGGCTGCTGAGTTAAACTGAAGGACGACATGACTGTGGTGGTAGACTCAATAGGGATATGCAAGGTTTCCATCACATAGAGATTACTGACTCTACGCCCTGTCCCAGTCTGCTTCTTGGACCGCCGATCCTGCACAATACAACTAGAAGAAGAAAAAACAATGTCAAAACTAGAATCAGACAACTGACTAATAGAAATAAGACTAAGGGATAACTGAGGAACATAAAATACAGTTGGTATAGAAAGTAAAGAATATGGTTGTGGGAGAAGGGACCCTATAGAGATAACATGCATAGGGGAACCATTTGCAGTGGAAATAGTAATGGGGGAAATAGGGGAAACGCACTGACTGAGGAGCGACAAAGTAGGAGTCATATGATGGGAACAACCACAATAAAAAATTCATGTGGTAGGCAAGATATCTGTGGAATAGAAACCATGCAAACCTGATTGGGTGGTGGTCATAACAGAGGCATGTGAATGATCCTTCTGAGTAGTAGCCAAGAATACATAATATTACTGATATTCCTCAAACGAGGGGTAGGGTGAAGGATCATCAAAAGGAGGAGTTGCAGGGGGCCGAGAAGGCTTCTGATGCTGTTGTGGGGACCTGTGGTGAGAGGAGGGCTTTGACTGAGAATTGCGCCCATTAATCTTAACAATTTAGGACATGCATGCTTCCAATGACCCTTCTGACGACAAAAATTACACTTATCTACACTAACAGGTGGCTTAGGCTTGCTTGTAACTTGAATCAAGTGAGAGGCAGGTTTAGGCAAGATAGGTGCCATATACTGAGGGTTTGCCGGATCCTCAATTCCACCCGGTATTCTTCTGGCTATTGAGGGTTTGCCGGATCCTTTGGATCCTTGTCTTTACTACAATCTTCCTTCTCATCCTCTACTACTTCTAGATGCTCCTCATGCGCATCCAACACTAGTTCTTGCTCCTGTGGATCCCTTTCTAATTCCTTCTCTTCTTCTTGACCCTTTGCTTGCTTGGAACTCTACCCCATTTCATGTGTTGATGGACTTTCAAATCTAGAAGGCTGCCACTGCCCCACATCTTCTCATAGAATCATCTCATTCATAATGCACTCTTGCCCCCGCTAGCTATTTACCTAGCCTATAGCTCTGTCATATGTTTCCCGCTATAGGTGCACACGACGTAAAGTTAAATATCGAAGCATCCCATTAGTATAAAAGGGTTGGGCATTTGCAACGTCTTTTGACTCCATATAGGATAAAGACATTGCTCGGTTGTAAATGTTTCTATTCAGAGCGTCTCCTCTTATTTCTCTTATACATCTCATACTAATCCGGTAGCTTTCCATGCTATCCTCGCTAAACTATTCTCCATACCTACGACATGGAAGATATTTTCTTGTTAGTACCAACTCAACTATCCATTGTTAATAATTATATGACATAAATCATAAACATGTAGCTTCAATACCAACTCTTGTCAAGACCCATCTCAAAGTGGATAGGATTAGTGATCGGCTAGTAAATCTAACTCTGTAAGGCTTCTATACAATAAGAGTAGAAATTTTTAACTGTCATCATAGTTAAATCTTAAAGGTTAATCAGAGTTGCGGAAGCATGAAACTTGAATAACCAAAATAAATCACAAGAACATGAAACTTACACTTACCATTCAAAACATAGAGAAAACAAATTACAACATGTATTTATATTACAAATTACTTCATACTGGCCAAACAAGGCCTAATAAAAAACTGAATAATTGAGGACCATCTAACATACACAAGTTTACAAGAATATAATAATTAAAAAAAACACAAGTACTTGTCTCCTCCTTACTGTTTCACTACTCCTAATTCAAGAGCTGGCATGTTACATAACAACATTCCTTAGTATAAAGCTAGTATGAATCTACATATACAAACTTTATAAGTTTACCATGTATTAATCACATTTATTTGTATTCAAAATGATACAATGTCAACGTGCATAATCTGGTCCAAAGGCCGTAGTCGAGGACAATATCAAAGCATTTCTCAGTTTTTAGTAATCCGTAGATTAATCACATGTCAAAAATACATGATCATTCATACAATGGTGTTCATTATAAATCAACTGTGTCCCAGAACTTGTGTATGGAGCTACCCTCAATTTAATTCAATATTTGGCATGAGTTCACCATGTGCCACACTAGTTGTGGCCCCATTGTTATCTCATATCGTAGCTTTCTCACCCCCAATAGTTAGGATGTCACTATTTAAACGAGATATCATCTTATGATTATCATTTTATCAAAATCTATAGATTACTCACAACATTCATGATCGTCGAAATGTTCTACCATTCGACGTGTTTAAGCATGGCTTAATCATAAATAACGTTCCACCGAAAATAAACATGCCTCTAATACTTGCGTATTTAAAGAAGTACGAGCAAAGAACATATATCCAAACTCACCTTATCACGTCGCGTATGTAACCGTTTAAAGCATCACGGATTTCCACGTTCGCGTCCTACATTCCAGTATAGCATCTCACTTAATCATTCATGTTCATTTCATTTATTCCAACTTAAGCCATACATTCGTCCATGCCTTAACTCAATTAATCGGCCTTATCGAATTACAAGAGGCTCGAGATTTGTCATCCGATGTTATCTCATATTAAGGCTCGAGTAAGGTCAATTGATACTGTTATAATGGCAATCTAACTTGCACAAGATCGAACCAAGATAAGAAACAAAGATCAGTTATGTCAGATAACCGGCCGAACGGTCAAGGCCATGTAGTCGGCCGATTCTGGTAAGGCGGTTGAGAGGCCATTTGACATTGACAAATCAAAAATGGGTTTCACCATTTTTGATGCTCTAAACCTTAAATTTTAACCCAGAAACTCGACATCAATGCTACTACTAACTACTTAGGCTCAACTAAAAGAATTTATAGATTGAGTAATAGGGAAACAATGATTGAAATCACTTACTTGAAGATCTAAAGTAGAAAATTCAATAAGAACCAAGGTAGAATAGTGATGAAGAAGATGAATAAGCTGATCTCTCTCTCTCTCTCTCTCTCTCTCTAAAACTCACGTCCATGGCAGAAAAATGAAAGGAAGGCGGAGCTTACTTGGTTTAAATAGGCTCTTAAAATGAGATCCATATGGAGTCAAAGAGCAGCTAGGTGGCCCACGTTAGAAATACTTCATCCACCAATGACTATTTTCACCCAAGGTGCTTACTATCTTTAGTCAGGTTATAAGGCAACAAAAAGAATTACTAGGGTGTTACTCATTAATTCTTACAACCACTTCCCAAAATTACAAAATCCTCCAACATCATTCAATTGAACTTCGAAAAAATCACACATGTTCTCAATATAATACCGAGATCAATACTCAATTCCCATATAAATAAAATTAATCCCTGATTATGTCGTTTATAATTACAATATTATCTTTTAATGCCCAAATTACGGGTCAATATCTCAGAAATTGAGAAGAGTCATAGACTTTGAAAATATTAGCTTAAAAATGTGTTATATTTTTTAATCCTTGCAACTATTCAACATATATTTTGGGATTTTTTTTGGTCATTGTTTGATTAAAGTTACAAAAGAAATTAATTTTTTGTCATAGTTTTTTGGAGACGAGACAGAGACCCCTGATGTCCAAAAGGGATTGGAAGGTGAACGTGATTATTTGGAACAAGAATAGATATAGTTATTAAATTAAAGAATCAAAGGGGAAGATGTTTAAATTCGTCTGGATTGGCTCCGGTGTGAGCTAATGAAACAGACGCAAGGAAGGGTGATTGGATTAAAATTCATTCAGATTGTGGGACCAGAATGTGCCAACTAGAACAAACTGTGCCCTTTAGTGCGCATAAGCGCACCGAGGCACATTTTAAAACGTCGATCCTTTTGGGGATTTTTTTTTAATTTTAAAAATGTGGGTTTAATAGTCCTGTTCCCCTCAGACACCCTCGGATCAGATTTCTCTCTTCAATTTATCGACTGGATTGAGGGGGTCGATTCCATCTTCGCTCTCATTCCATATTCATATCATACTCCTCCCTCTAGATCTCTCAATTTCTCTCTCCATAGTTCTTCTGAGTGTGGGTTCAAGACTGCAACGGCTCCTTCGCTGCCTCAGATCTCTCAGTTCCCTTTCAATTGGCCACTGATTTCAGATATACTGCGTACAGGAGTTCTGTCTGAAGGGGCACGATCGTGCCAGCATGGCTGCCGCAAATGCTCCGATCAGCATGAAAGAGGCCCTCACGGTAATACCTCTTGCGCATGTTCCAATTCGCAGCTTTGATTAGTTCCTGCTTTTAGCTCAATTGCGATAGACGATTGCTTTTCCAACTGATTTGGCCTGGTTTGAATACTTCAACAATTCAAGCTTCAGTTTTGGCTTTCTTTTTTCGACTTCATACTTGTATTGCTTTGTTTGCGTTGAGCTCTGTGTAGATCAGTTTTGTGGAATTTGTTTCCGAATCTGTAATGTAGATCATTGCATTGTTCTTGAATACATCTATACTGATCAGAAGAGTGAAGGTGTTTATTGTGGTTTTGTTGTGGTGTGTGCTATTGTAGCTGCCTAGCGTTGGGATCAACCCTCAGTTTATCACATTTACTCATGTTACAATGGAATCCGATAAGTATATGTGCGTTCGGGAAACGTCGCCTCAGAACAGTGTTGTAATTATCGACATGAGCATGCCCATGCAGCCATTGAGGAGGCCTATCACAGCGGACTCGGCCCTTATGAATCCCAATTCCAGAATTCTAGCTCTAAAAGGTATTAGTAGTGTTTTGCTGAGTTAATACGTCTCTAATAATCTCATAAGCAATTGGATTTGAAAACTTTTCCAATGCTTATTTATACCTTTTCATTTTAGCACCTTCGAATCAGTGGTAAATCTGACAAGTCTTCATTGTCCATCTTTCTTATATTGGGCTTGATCATGCGATAAGCATCACGGATGTTGTTTCCTCCAAGGCTTCAAACTAGGCTTGCTCCCCTGTCTACTCAGTAGTTTCTGCACTTTAACATTTGTTGCCGAATAAATCATAGACATGGGTGTCACTTCCCTTTGGTGCACCATTTTGAGTGGTCATATGATCTGAATGTGATACATTTTGTTTTGGTAATGGCATATTACTACTTTTCATGTTTTAAATATATTCTATGGGGAAGGAAAAACATATTCTAGTTAATGGAGGTACACCAGTCTACTTTGACTTCACGATCGGAGTGGTGGTACACATTTGGAGAAATGAAAACAAGATTTTCCAGTAAGAAGTAACTTCTGAAAGTTTCTATCTCATGGCGACATCGTTACATCTTTTTGAAGCTCAACTTCCGGGAACTACTCAAGATCACTTGCAGATATTTAACATTGAGATGAAAGCAAAAATGAAATCACATCAGATGCCTGAGCAGGTGTCAATTTTTTTTCTCCTTGGAATGCCTCATGCATTTCCCCAGTGCATTAAAAGGTTTCCGTAGTTATTTCCCATGCTATTTGTGCAGGTTGTTTTTTGGAAGTGGATTACTCCGAAGATGTTGGGTCTTGTGACACAAACCTCTGTTTATCATTGGTCAATTGAAGGTAACATGCCTTTCTTTAACACACCTTTCTTTCACCTGAAGGAGTAATATGGTACTTGACCATGCTTAACTTTTCTGGCTTGCTTATAAATCCACACCATATGTTGTAATTGTTTTGTGGACGATTCTTCATCTTATCTGTAGGTGATTCTGAACCAGTGAAGGTGTTCGATAGAACAGCTAATTTGGCAAACAATCAGATAATTAATTATAGATGTGATCCTACAGAAAAGTGGTTGGTTTTGATTGGAATTGCTCCTGGCTCACCAGAGGTACTTCTTTGATCATAAATGCTTATGCTTCAAAGTTTGAGGTGTTGCACTTATCTTTTGAATATAGTGTCTGCAGTAACCCAATACTTGATCTAATTCGTAGAGAACAAGTGCTGCATTTTTTTCTGTCTTTATGACTTTTCTGTCCGATTATTTTTCAGGAATATGTTCCGTTGGTAAAAATTGTCCACTTCCTTAAAGGGTGGGCTATCTGCATGAATTAATTTATCTGCAATTTGTGTGCTATCTGCATGAATTAATTTATCTGCAATTTGTGTGCTTGGGTTTTTGTTTTGTTTTCTCATCATCACAACATTGGAGTTACATATGTAAGTTATTTTATAGTAATTTGTGTGCTTAGGGCTATTATTGTTTATCTCTCACAAACAGTATTCATTGTTACTGAATTCTTCTTTCATGGTTTGCCATTCGAGATTTCTGATTAGAAGCTGGTAATTCCATAGGAAGCAACCATATTCATTGGAAGGATTTTTGAGACATTTGAACGAGTCCTTGTTGAATTTTTTGACACTGATGTACTGTTGCAGTGGGGGTAGCTTAGTATTTGATGTAGTTTTTTTCTTTTCCGTTCCAACTTCTCTTACTTCTTGATTTTTTTTTTTGATAAGACAAATTTAGCAAAAGGAAAAAGAAGGAACAACCTAACACCTCAAGCAAAAGAAAAAGGGGAAAAAAAACCAACAGGCAGGACCAAACCCCTCCAACCCTGCCTTACCTTTGGATTTTCGACTTGTTCAATTTTGCTCTTGCAATATCATGAAACCTTGATATTTTGGTTGAGTGATTAAGGAAAAATAGTGTTTAGGGTTTGTTAATCACACCCTAATACACACATTATATATAGAGGTGACTACAAAGGGAAAAGAGTAAGTTACCCTCTAACCCTCATACTAAACATAACACATATCTATATATCTAGCACTCTCCCTGAGACATAAATATCTTTTAGACTCAGTTTATTACACAATAGCTCTAACCGTGGCTTTCACAATGACTTGGTGAAGATATTGGCTAGTTGAGCACCTGTAAACACAAAAGGACTAGCAATCACACTACCCTTGTTGGGTGCGAGAATATATTCAAAACACACAATTGATGGACCGAGGATCAATTTTTTTCGGGCCCAAGTCAAAAGCGTGAACATGACATGTGCACCCCAAGATCTTAATTGGTAAAGAATGAAGAGGACGGTCAAGAAAGAGAACGCTGTAAGGTATCGGATTCTGACTTATCTGACCTCCTAAGATTGTAAGGACTGCATGACTCCAAAACAACTTAGGGATTTGTATTTGAAATAACAGAGCCTGCTTGACCTCTAACAAGTGTTGCAACTTTCGTTCGGCTATGCCATTTTGTTGAAGAGTCTGAGCACAAGAGGACTGAAGAGCCACTGACCATGCGAAGTTAGCATCATCAAAGTAGTATTGACTGCCATGCTTAGCTTTGCCTCAATCTTCCTCCCTGTCTTGAGATCATAAAAAGCACAATAATCAGTGAAAACTGTAACTAAGCAATTCAAGGCTTTAGTGATTTTACTGACAGACGTAAGACTGAAGGGAAAATGTGGAACATGTAAAATAGAGTCTAACGAAATAAATGAACTCAGAGTTATGGAACCCTGACCAGCAATATTAGATGTGGAATCATCAGCTAAGGTAACACGGGTAGGGTGGCCAGATGTATGGTGACCAGACAAAATAATAAAGACTGCATATGGTCAGAAGCACTAGATTCGATAATCCAAGGAGTAGGAGTAGCAAGACAGGCAAGAGGTTTGATCTTTTTACCAAACATAATAGTAGAAGATGAGGGCATCTGGGATGTCTGCGTGGAAACTAGGCGACGATCCTCCTTTGGAATGATAACCACACGAGGTTCTAAGAAAGATGAATTAAGAGGCTGCGGAAGCTGGCGGCTATCATCCTCTGAATGTGTAACTTGGTATGCAGATGGGCAACTATGAAGATCCCAATAATACTCAATAGTGTGGCTATCCCTATTGCAATGAGGGCAATGGCGAGTGCCACGTCTACGGCCACCACCCTAGACAATCTCCATAGACAAAATCACGACCTAAATCACGGCCTCCATGACCAAATCCACCGCGGCTACCTCTCTTGACTGACAACCACTATGACCTAAACTACTAGAAACGATAGTAGCTAATGTTGTCAATCAGTAGCCACACCAGAAGCTAAAATAGGATCAGATACAAAGGTCTGACAAATACGACCAAAAACTTTGTTGAGAGAAGGTAAGTCTCTAGCACCCAGAAGTTGTGAACGAATAGGATCATAAGAGTAAGGCAACTCAGATGAAAAATGAGCCACATGCATAGACTTGCTTTGGTGCAGCATACCTAAACATTAGTAGAAATAGGCTGACAAATGTTGAGCTCCTCACAAATACTGCGAAACTAGGCATAATAATCCTCCAAGGACAATTCACCAAGTGCAAGAGAAAATTAAGTCTGATGAAGGTCATATGTTTGCCAGAGATTATCTACACTAAAATATAATTCCTGAGCTTGACACTACAAGTTTGGGAGTAGGCACGAAAATCAATATACTGCTAATATGAGGCTATACATTGTTCAATAACTGAATATGAATCCAGGCATCTTCAGCCGTCCATGTATCAAACTTAGAATCAGTATCCAGGGAGGATCATCCGTTAAAAACTATACTGCATCTTCCCAATATAATATACTGTAACAACCTTAGCCCATGACTCATAGTTTTTTTCATTCAACCTCGCAGAGGTGATGATGGATAACATCTCAGGAGACCAATGAGTAGTAGGAACAGAAGTTGAAGCCATGATAAATATGATATATAGCAGAGAGCAATAACTCAACAATCAAATAGCCAGTAAATAACCAACGAAAAACCAATTATCATGCAACAAAATGTATATTCACCAATGACATCAACTTGTCAAAACAGAAAATATATCATCATCAAGCTGATAAATAAATAGGAGATCGAAATAGGGTATCAAAAAATAGAAGAACAACACACCAAATCGAGATGCATCGATCAAAACAGAAGATTGCGAAAAACTTTATTGTTTGAGATGAATCGAAACATGAGATCAAGATTGAACCATGATTGCTCGTCTACTAGAGAACGATTGCGAGATCAAAGAACAGATTGTGGATCAAAGCACAGATCGCGAGATTGAAGCACAGATTGCGAAATCAGCAACCACGATCGACTGCAAAGGGATGGTCGGTGATGAGACCCGATAGCGGCGGCGGTTATTTTAGTAGGGTTAGGGCTGGTTGATGATGGTTGGGGTTTTTTTTTGTTTTTTTTTTTGTTTTAGTGCTGATACCATGTGATTAAGAAAAACAGTGTTTCGGGTTTGTTAATCATACCCTAATACACATATTTTGTATAGAGGTGAAGGGAAAAGACTAAGTTACCCTCTAACCCCAATCTTAAAGAAAACACATGTCTATATAACAGGTTGTATGAAGGTGAATTTTATTTCATTAGTTTCTTTCACATGCTCCCTGTTGCAGCTGTCAAAATCCTCTTATCAAAGTTTTTGTTCTTTAGGAGTGTATGAGATTCGTGGCCCATAGCTAGTCTAGGAAGAAGTAGCAACTGTATGGTAATCAAAGTTCGCTCGATACCATGTTAGCGGGATATAATAGAAAGAGAGAGAAGTGTCTAGGATACTTAACATCCTAACACAATAACTTTATTTATATAGAATGCGTAGACTACAGATTGTCTCACACAACCAATGTGGGATTAACCCACTCACACAACCAATGTGGGATTAACCCAAATATTCTAACACTCCCCCTCAAGCTGGAGAGTAAATATCAATAAGTCCCAGCTTGTCACAAAGTAACTCCAACCG